>JASDQU010104739.1:272898-290323 GCA_032191745.1 Picea mariana | reverse complement strand
GAGAAATTAGAAGTGGGTTAACCCTAAAATAAGGAAAGTGGGCAAAGTGACCTAGAAGATGTTTTTAAGGAAGCTACTTGGAGAGTATAAATAAGAGGAAAGGCTCTCTCATTTTAGACACACTTGAGAATATTGAATACCTATAGGTTTCTGAGGTAACCAAAGGATATCTAAGTTGAATTTCTTAGGGAAGGTGAAGAAAAGAAGATCAGAATTCAAGAAAGGATAAATTCTTTTGATGATGCTTTCTAAGGTATGTTATTTACAGGTCATCTCACCATTTTCGTAATAAGTTTTGTTATAGAATTATTCTGACCGTGAAATTTCTATTATAGTGAGGAAACATATCCAAATATCTTTGGTAAAAAAATCAGCTTGTGGGTCATTGTATTTTTGGAGTTACACATCGTGGAAAATAGGGTTTGTGGCTAGTCCTGAAACTAGTCAAAAATAGGTGTTTCGGGTAAAAACATCATAACTTCTTCATAAAATATCCCAATTTTAGTAAGAAAAAATGTGTTGGTTGGAGTACAGTCTGTATTTTTTTTGTAATAGTTTCATATCTATTCAACAAATATTCCATGCGGGGAACGCTCTACAAGGTCGCTCTCTAGAATAAGCCAGAATTCAGCAAGGTATGTCATTTTTTCTATAACTAATTTTTTGAGATGTTCCAAGTAGTGAAACCTTGAGGAATTGCATAAAACACATTGAAGAACATTGTATATCAGTTTCAGATATTTATTCATTACAGGTACAAAGTTATGATTATTTCAAGTTAGGGTTGTTGACTAATCCAAAACTAGTCATGTGAGACAAAAGAAAAGTTTGATGTAAATGCTAGTCTCTTGTTGTTAAAAGTCAATGAAGGTTTTCAGGTCTGTGATCATATACAATAGGTCTATGAAAGAGTTATAAACCATATTTGGATGATCAAATTGATGAGGTATTTTGATTGATGTACAAGTTGGTACATATTGATGAGTCATAGTTGATGAGTAGTTGACACATGATTGGTACATTCTTGGTACATGGTTGGTTGTAGTTGTTTATGATACAGGTTGATTACATATTTTTTGGTACAGTTTGTTGTATGTTTGATGCACTTGTTTATGGTACAAGTTGGTGCATGGTTGATGCACTTGTTTATGGTACAGGTTGAGGTATAGGTGTATGCATGGTTGATGCATGGTTCAGGTTTATTGGTACAGGTTTACAACGGTATATCTCACAGTGATAGTGTGATAGTGGTTTCATCATTATAATTCTACTACAGGGCGGTTGGATAGGGCATGGGCAGGTGGTTGTAGCCACCTTCCAGTTGTAGCCAGAGAACACAGGGGGTTGTAGCCAAAGAATTGGGGAGTTGGAGCTTCCCTCGGGTTGTAGCTTGAGAAACTAGGGGGTTGGAGCCTCCCTCCAGTTCTAGCTGGAAAAAAAAGGAATTTGGTGCTTCCAATGAATGTAATTCTTCAAGACATATAAGAAAAAACATTTCGTGGTTTTCTCCCAGTTTGGGTTTCCACGTAAAACATTGGTGTACTATGTATGTGTGTGATTGTTCATTTCTTATTGCTCATTATTGGATAATAATTCTACATTGATATAACACTTGGATTATTTGAAGAAAAAGGATTATAATTACGTTATTACGGATTCACCCCCCCTCTCAGTAATCCAACAGTGCTACCCTTTCTTACCCATTCTTTCTTACAAGTTGTCTCATCAATCTTTGGCATATGGGTATGTACTAAGTACATGTGTCATATATATCATATCCTTGAGAAGAGAGAGGTGCCTCATGCAAGAAAATGTCTTCCATTGTCTTTTCCATGAAAAATTTTCCATCACGGTGTTATCATCTTGTTGATCCCAAAGAAATTGCATCGATAATTGCATTTGAAACCAATCATTGCCATGATAGTTTTCACATACTCGTTGTGTTCCTTTGCACTTATCCAAAATTCCCTTAACCTTTTATCCTATGGAACCCTTCTGAAATGTTTAAAACCTTTTCCTTTATTGCTTGTTCAAACTTCATTTTCATCCTAAGTAACAAGTCAAGCCCGATTTCCAAATTGGTCTCTCCTTCACCTATTGGAACTATTTCCTTTGCATGATTTTTTAATTGGGCCCCTTCTCTCTTGTTTGAAGTGCTTCCTTGGTATGATTTCAAGATTGTGAATGATTCCTCAATCAGCCCCCTTCTCACTTAATTAAAGTGTTTCCTTGGTTCAATTTCAATACCACACACAATTCCTCAATCAGACCCCTTCTCACTTGATCAAAGTGTTTCCCTGGCCTAATTTCAATATCATGCTTGATTCCTCAATCAGACCCCTTCTCACTTGTTCAAAGTATTTACTTGGCCCAATTTCATAGATTGGGACCAATTCCTCAAATCAATCCCATCATCACCTAAGTTTTAATTTGTTTGAATGCATTCATATTTAAAGGAAAACAAAAATTCGTTCTCTAAAGAAGTGGGTGAACCTATCAAAAGAAGATTCCTAGCAAGGAATTTCCATGTGGGTAGCACAACCATTTTAAGTTAAAAATTGCACATGTGTCCCTAATGTTGTGGGATTAAGAGAGAGTGGTGGCCTCAAAGATCGAGTTAACAAAAAGTTTAATTAGAAAACCACGAGAAATTGAATTTTCTCATTAGTTTCCCCAAAGATGCTCTCCTCATTTGATATTGGGCATGTTTTTACCCAACAACATATAAGTAAGAGAGATTTCATTTTTACACCGGGAGGGGTTTTTTCATTTGAGGGATTAATTTTTCAGCAGTTTAAGAGGGAGAAACAAAAATAGAGGCCACCAATAAATGAATATATACCTAGAACATCACAATTTTACAATAACAAATAGCATTCTCCTCCTTCCACTTCTCATATCTTTAATTTGCATTCCCACTGTAAGCATGTTCTAAGTAATAGGATCTATAGAGGGAAGAAATAAGGCCTAAGACAGGGACTCTGTAATCCCAACCCCTGATGCATTTTTGGTCTAAATAGAATGGTTATTTTAGATATGAGACTCTATCATTCTGAACATTGAAACTATTATTTGTTAAATGAACTATTTGGTTTATTGTGAAATCGAGACCAAGGTTGTTGACACTAGTCAATAATAAATTCAAGAAAGTTATTCTAGTTTTTCAAGAGAAAGGAAACCGTAGTTTTCAGAAGGCATACGCAAGCTGCATAACAGTTTGGTCGTGTACATACGTGGGTTGCATAACAAATAGGGTGCATAGATACATGTGTTGTAGCACTACAAGTCATGTACCTATTGTATTTTTGTTCATACATGTTCAGTTCAGATACTAATTGATTATAGGGAAGCTGTACAGGTTGGATGCAGGTCAGTGGTACAGGTTGATACAATTATACAGTGGTATATCTCACATTTATAGTGTGACAGTGGTTTCATCATTCTACCTCTACATTAGGGCATTTGGACAGGGAAATGATAGGTGGTTGTAGCCACCTTCTAGTTGTATCTGATGAACTTAAGGGGTTGTAGCCTCCTTCTGGTTGTAGCCTAAGAATTGGGGAGTTTGAGCTTCCCTTGGGTTGTATCCTGAGAAACTAGGGGGTTGGAGCCCCCTTCCAGTTGCAACTAGAAAACTAAGGAAGTTGGTGCTTCCAATGAATGTAATTATTCAAGACATATAAGAAAAAGAATTATGTGGTTTTCTCCCGCTTTGGGTTTCCACGTAAAACACTGGTGTACTGTGTATGTGTATGATTGTTCATTTCTTATTTACTCTGTAGTTATTGGATGATAATGCTACATTGATATAACACTTGGATTGTATGGTTAAAAGAGATTATATTTCTCTATTACTGATTCACCCCCCCTCTTAGTAATCCAACAATTGGTATCAGAGCAGGTTCCTTCAGAAATCAGTTTAACCACTGAAGGGTAGATCATGGAGAGAAACAACTTGTATAAAAATGGAATACCATAGTTTGATGGACATAAGTATGCATTTTGGAGCATAAGGATGAAGACATATATACAGGCACAGGGATTTGAAAATTGGAAATCAATTGTAGATGGATACACACTACTAGCAGTTCTGCCAACAAATGACAAAGCAGTTAAACTTGGTCAAAATAATTCCAAAGCCACAAATGCACTTTTGAATGGTCTTGGTGAAATGATATTCAACAAAGCTGCATATTGTAAATCTGCTAAATATATTTGGGAAAAACTTCTAAATATTTATGAAGGAGATACAAAAGTCAAAGCAGCAAAGCTTCAAACTTATAGAGGTTAGTTCGAACAAATAAAGATGAAGGAAGATGAGAATATTGCAGCTTACTTCTTACGAGTCGATGAAACGGTAAATGAAATCATGGGATTGGGAGAACAAATCAAAGAATATTTAATTGTTCAAAAGATACTAAGATCTCTTCCTATGAGATTTGACCCTAATATATCAACACTAGAATAAAGAGCAGATCTAAACTCAATAAGGATGGACGAATTACATGGAATCTTCACATCATATGAAATGAGAACTGAACAGGAAAATCTAGATGTAAAAGAAGCAGCCTTCAAAGCATCCAAAAGATCAAAACAAAAGAGAAAGCAACAAGAAAAAGAACATGGTAGCAATAGTGACGTCTCGGAATATGATAAAGAAGTGGCCAACTTTGTCAAAAGACTGAACAGGGGAACCGAAGAAAGGTATAGAGGTAAGCTTCCTTTAATTTGTTTTAATTGTGATGGTATTGTTCATTTTGCTAACAAATGTCCTCATAAGAAAAAGAGAAATGATGAAGGTTACTCAAAAAGCAAACAAACATATAAAGGAAAAAGAACCACAAAGAAAGTTTTCAACAAAAGCTTATGCACCAAAGAAGACATCTCATCATCAGATGAAGATGAAGTCAGTGACAGTGAGACAAAAATATTTTTATTCATGGTAGTAGAACACTCCGAACAAGAATATGAAGAAGAAGAAGAAGAAGAAGAATATGAAGAAGTCAAATAAGAAATTGAAGAGGAAGAAGTTGACTACCAAGAGGAATTGTTGAGTTCCATAGAAGTTATCATAAGAGAAAAGAGGAAAAACAAGAAGCTACAAGAGGAACTATACAAGAAAGAAGACACACAGGAATTAGAACAAATCATCACAAATTTGAACGTTCAAATTGAAGAAGATAAAATAATTGAAGAAGCACTCAAAGAACAACTATAAGGAAGAGACAAGATCATTGAAAATTTGGAAGCATAAGTTTTCACATTAAGAAACGATCTTCAAAAGAAAAATATGTAGAACAGCTCAAAAGTTTTGAATGACATTATCAGCAGTCAAAGGCCTAATCATGACAAGTCCATACTTGGATACAATCAGAAATAAAAGGGATCAAGATCCAAAACGAAATAATAAGAAACATATCCAAAAATCTATGCAGAGACAATCAAATGGGATAGGAAGGTCTACAGAGAAAATTATAGGGACACTCCTCCACCAAGAAGATTCAGATTTTAGAATCAACGACCGATAGAAACAGATAGGTCTCAAGAAGAAGAAGGATTCATAAGAGCACCTCCTTTGAGAAGATATTCAACTCCTAGGTATCAAACTATGTTTTTTGGTTTATGTTATTCATGTAATAATTTTAGACATAAATCTTTGAGTTGCATAGCTAACAACAGGAACATAAATAGCTTTGCAAGTCATACAAAAAATGGTTATCCAAGAAGGCCTAGTGAAACACAGAGAAGAAGTTACAACATGATTGAATCACTGAGAACTAAAGTGGAATTCTACAAGTGTAACAACTTTGGACACATAGCCAAATATTTCATAATGGCAATCCCTCCTAGAGAACCACAATAAAACAAAAACAATCACAGACAAGAACCTCAGAAAAGGACATGGATAAGAAAACAGAATCAGTACAACAATGAAGAATGCACACTCACTCTACAAGCTAATTAGAAAACATGCGGTTGGTATGTTGACAGTGGCTTTTCAAAACACATGACAGGTGATAGAAATAGGTTTATTACATTAAGAAAGGAAAAAGATGGATCAGTCTCCTTCGAAAATGATGATTCAGTTAAAATCATTGGAAAAAGCACAGTCAGAACTGGGAACAAGAATACAAAGGCAGAAAATGTTTTACTAGTAGAATATATGAAACATAATCTTCTAAGTGTGAGTCAAATGTGTGACCAAGGTCATAAAGTTACTTTTGATTCACAAAAGTGTGATATAAGAAAAGAAGATTCAATAAAATTGATTGCTATAGTTGCAATAACTTCAAGCAACATATATGTGTCAAGTGAAATTGGAAATGAAAAGTGTTATCTAGGAAAGGAAGATGAAAGTTGGCTATGGAACAAAAGAATGGGTCACATACTTTTTGATAACCTTGTGAAATTCAGCAAAAGAGAAGCAGTCAGAGAAATGCCCCAGATCACGAAACCAACCAAGACTTTATGTAAGCATTGTCAAAAACGAAAGCAAACAAAGACCAGGTTCAAATCAAAGGAATATTCAACGACAAGACCACTGGAAATTGTGCATACTGATCTAGTTGGACCAACTACAACAAAGGGTTTAAAAGGTGAGAAATACTTTATGTTATTAATTGATTATTATATAAGAATGACTATAGTTTGTTTTCTCAAGAATAAGTCAGAATCTTTTGAAAACTTCAAGATCTACAAGGAAATGGTTGAAAATGAAATGGATTCAAAAATCAAATGTTTGAGATCTGATAATGGATGAGAGTTCACTTCAAAGGAATTTTTGGACTACTGCAACAGTCATGGAATAAAAAGGAAATTCTCTATTGCTAGGACACCTCAACATAATGGAGTTGTTGAAAGAAAAACCAGGACGGTATAGGAAATGGCTCGAACAATGCTAATGGATTCCAATTTGACAGATATTTTTTGGACACAGGTAGTGCATACAACATTTCACATTCAAAACAGAGTAATGATTAGAAACAACACTGACAAAACTCCCTACGAGCTATGGAAAGGAAGACCAACAAATGTGAAGCACTTCAGAGTTTTTGGAAGCAAATGATACATCAAAAGAGAAGATGGTAGAATGGGAAAGTTTGAATCTCATGTGGACAAAGGAGTACTTGTTGGTTACTCAAGTACAAGGAAAGCATACAAGTGTTTACAACCTAACATTGAAAAAAGTTGTGGAAAGCATCAACGTAACAATTGAGCAAACAGATAGACAAGAATTAAAGGAAGAAGAAAATGAATCAATGAAACATCTTTACGAAGAAGAAACAAAAGATGAAAAAGAAGGGGAAGATGAAGAGGATCCTACAGAAGAAGAAGAACAAGTTCATCAATTTCCTCCAAAGACACCTAGTAGACGAGTACAGAAGAATCATCCTTCAGATCAGATTATCGGAAACAAATATGTAGGAGTTGAGACTAGAAGAAGAATGTGTTCACTAGAACAAAAGCACCTAGCACTCACATCTACGATTGAATCAACATGTTTTGAAGAGGCCAGCAAGGATGAATTTTGGAATAAATCCATGGATGAAGAATTGGATCAAATAAATAAAAATGACACTTGGGAATTGGTTCTGATACCAAAGGATAAGAATGTGATAGGCACAAAGTGGGTATACATGAATAAATTGAATGAAGATGGACAAGTTACAAGGAACAAAGGTAGATTGGTATGTAAAGGATATGCACAGGTTGAAGGAATCGAATTTGAAGAGTCACACAATACCCCTACCTCAGTAGGCTCTACGTGACCTCCCGATCTAAGGATTGTTCTTAATGTCCTCTTTGAGTTGAAATCACTCTTTGGTTCCAAGCTAAAATTTTCACACTTGTAACCACAGGTCGTTCTAGAGTTATGCTTATGTGAACAAACATAAGGTGCAAACCTCAACTCCATGTGACCAACCAATATGACCACGACCTTCACCCGAAAAGGTGTTTTGGGTTTCACGACTTCACGATTCCTATTGTGAGTCCCCCTGAATCCTACAATCCCGAAAACCCCAAAATGGGCTAACGGGTCCTCAAATCCTCCCTTATGCCTCAACCATATGAATTTAGTCACATCCTGGGGTCCACCTCTGAGCGCATCGGAATTTCACGACTCGGGAGTTCATGATGCAAACTCCTTTCCTTCTCCCAAAGTCCAAACTCGTGATTTATTTTTTGCGGATCGACAATCCAGATCCTTCTACGATCTGACGGCCTAGGTCCTATCAGGATTTTGTGAATCTTGACTTATTTTCATGAGTTTTCCACACTCCCGAATCCCGAAATGCTAAAATTTGAAGTACTAGATCAATGACTCTCGTCGATCTAGATGTAATGATGACTATTCCTCCTGAGCTTGTGAGTGTTGACAAACACTTAGTCTTAAATCCTCCGCTGATCCACTGGATCCAATGGTCCATGGCGAATCGGTGGTTCTCCCTTTGATAATTTCGGTCATCCGTTGAGTTCCTTAGCATCTCTTAGCCAAACAACTTGGTGTCTTTCCTCCTGAACTTGGTTTTCTATGAATCCTCTGTGAGCCTTGTCCTTCCTTTAAACTCCATAAAGTATCTTTCCCTCCTAAGCTTATACTTTGCTTCAAACTCAATATTTCTAAGGTATTCTCGCACGCACTTCTTGCAACTTCTCAATAATCTTTGATTATCTGAACTTCTCAGTTCTGCACACTCCTTACGATAGTAACTCTTCAACCACTCATTGGGTTTAAGACTTCAACCGGCCTATGCACTCCTTGCACGACTCTATGCTATACTCGCACTTTTGTTGGTATAAGAACAATGGTATCTCTCCTGAGCTTTTCTGAGGTAAAAATCATAACTTGTCAACACACTCCTTGCGAACCTTCACTACACTCCTTGCAAGAATTCTCAGGATGAAAAACAATTGAAACTCATACTCTTATTCTCATGGACTTCATATATTCAATATGAAATCATACATACACACACATCATTGAAACAAATGCATAATAGATCATATAAGAAAACTGTAAACATACCATTCAATAGATGTAAACAAAATTCATAAGCACCATGAATTCGGACAAAATCTTTCTTATATTAATCCAAGTGCATCTGTACATGGGCTCAATAGCAACCACTATCTTCTTATACAATCTTCTACAACCTATCTTCTTCTCTGTTCTCCTATTCTCTTTCTCTTCATCTCTTACAATTACAATGAGAATAATCTTACCATACGAGGGAGCTTTCTAGATTTTTCCCTCCTACAACTCTAACTATCTAATTGAATTAAAATATCTACAACTACTTTACATTGATTATATTAATTGCCTCCAATCAATAGATGAGAGAAACCGCTCATGATTTGCGTTACAATATCCAAACCATAAAAGAAAAAATATCTTCCCAGATATTACATTAATGTTTTATCTTTTCAAATTCAAAACATTCTCAAAATGTGCATTGGTGCATTTCTAGTTGTCCCCCGCTTTTGCGCTTGCTTTGTTGTCTTTCTTACGATGCTCCTGTATCAAACTCTATTGGCTGAAAAAATTCATGGAATCTTGTTCATGAGCTCCTGCACTGTCTATCCATGTTCCTGGATATTTGTTTCACTTTCCCAACTAGCATCATCAATCGGGTGTCCTTTCCACTTTGTCAGATATTCAAAATATGTCTTCCTATGGGTCTTCTTTCTAACTCTATGATCAATGATCTTTTCCATCTGCGACTTTTCAGCTACAGGAATCTGTTTGACCCACTGAACTTCCCGTTGAATCTCTTCCCGATCTGATTTATCTTCTCTGTAAGGATACAGATATTCTATGTTGAATATGGGTGATATGCCCACACCATCTAGCAATTCTATTTCATAAGCATTTGCCTCAAATTTCCTCAAAATCTTACACGGACCTATCTTTTTCATCTTCAGCTTATTATATTCTCCCCTTGGGAACCTTTATTTTCTCATATGTGCTAAAAATAAATCTCCCACTTCAAATTGAAGCTCTCTTCTATGTTGATCTGCTCTGTGCTTATATTCTTGGTTGGAATTCTACAATCGCTCTTTAATCTTACTGTGGAGATCTTGCATCTCTGCTGCAAAATCTTCCGCTCCAGTACTTCTGAACTTACTCTGCTTTAAGTTCCTCAACTCAGATACTCCTCTTGGCTACATTCCATACATTATCTAGAATGGGCTATGTCCTGTGCTCTTGTTTGGTGATTCATTATATGCAAATTACGCTTGTGGTAGAATATGATCCCACTAACTATGATGTTTAGCTACTAAAATCCTCAAAAAATCTCCCAAACTTCAATTTACTACCTCAATCTGTCCATCCATCTGAGGGTTATATGCTGAGATAAAGATAATTTTGTCCCCAGCTTCTTCCATAGTGTCCTCCAGAAATGACCAACGAATTTGGTATATCTGTTTGAAACAATACTCTTGGGTAAACCATGAAGTCGAAAAACTTATTTGAAAAACAAATTTGCAATGTGAGTTGCATCACTGGTTTTCTGACATGGAATGAAATGTGCCATTTTGGAAAATCTATCGACTACCACGAATATGAAATCACAACCTCTCTGTGTCCTTGGCACTCTTAACACAAAATTCATGTTTATTGCATCCCATGGCCTCTGTGGTACTAGAAATTGTTGATACACTGTTGTATTTTGTCTTTTCCCCTTTGTGTGCTAGCATATTCTGCATCTGTTCACAAATTTCTTGACATTTGTCCTCATCCCTGGCGAATAATATAAACTGTTAAGTTGTGCAAATGTTTTTTCATGGCCGAAATGTCCAGCCAATCCTCCACTATGTTTTTCCTTTAAAAAAATTCCCCTCATAGAACTCTTCGGGATGCACAACTGATTTCCTTTGAATAATAATCCATCCTAAATTAAATATTCAATCCATTGGCTTCTGTCTCTCAGAATAGGATTTTCACATGCTTCATAAGCATCCCTGAAATCTGAATCATCTATGTACATATCCTTAAGGCTATCAAAACCTAAGGTCTTCACGCAAAACTCCTGCAGAATCAAACATTTCCTGCTCAATGCATCAGCAACCTTGTTAGCAGTTCCATAAATATGTTTTATAACAAAAGTAAAGTTCTGCATAAATTCAACCCATTTTGCATGTTTCTGGTTTAGTTTATCCCGTCTGGTTACGAATTGTAAAGCATGGTTGTCGCTATATAAAATGAACTCTTTCATAACCAAGTAGTGCCTCCATTTCTTTAATGTTTGTATGACTACATAAAAATTTGTGTCATACGTGGAATATTTCATTTTGGCATCGTTGATCTTCTCACTGAAGTATGAAATTGGTCTATTGTCTTGACTTATGACTTCTCCAACCACGAATCCACTTGCATCACATCTAACTTGAAATGTTTTACTGAAGTCTGATAAAACTAGAACTGGTTGTTAAGTTATATTTTCCTTCAGCAACTTGAAACTTTTCTCTGCTTCCTCTGTCCAATGAAAATATTTATGTCTTTTCTTGACTGTTTCCATCATTGGTGCAGAAATTCCACTAAAATTCCTAATGAACTTCCTGTAAAAACTGGCCAGACCATGGAAGCTTCTGACTTCAAATATATTCTTCAGCGATGGCCATTCTTTGATTTCTTTTACCTTCTCAGGATCCATTTTCAACTCATTCGAAGAGATCACAAGACCTAAATAAACAAGCTCTTTCTTCATGAAAGATGACTTTCTCAAATTTATCAGCAATTTCTCTTGCTGTAATCTCCTCATCACTAGAGTTAGGTGTCTCAAGTGTTCTTCCACGGTCTTACTTGTTTCCCATGATTTTGGTCATCATGATGGTGTATTAATGATGGTGTACTCAGGATTTTCATAAGAACTTTCTCCTAAGAAAAGTTACTTTCATCTCTTCCTAGAAAATTCATTTTTGAAGAGGGTTCGCAAGCTGCTAGTATCCTAGGGTGCGAGAATGCCTGATTCTCGCAAGTTGCCTTAAGATAGGGTGCGAAATTCTCGCACTGTGTTGAATATCCAGGATACGAACTCGTCCTAAAGCATGGAAAAAGATGAATTCTCGATGTTTCTAGAAGGGAATCTTCTAGAAGAATGGGTTGGCATTCAAATGGTTATCCGTGTACTGGATTCCATGATATTTTGGGATCATTCTTATCCAAGTAACTATCTCATTCTCTCCTATATATTGAGGGAATTCTCATGGAAAAGGTTAAGCAAGATTCATTGGAGAATTGGTGAAAGAATTGTGTGAAGGACTTAGCTTGAACAGCAGCTTGGAGACTCTAGCAAGTCTATCAAGAGGATTTGATCTTCTTCATGCAAGGATTGAGCAAGTGTGTGTGTTGGATCCAAGAGCCATCGAAAGGAATCTTGTGACATCAAGGCTATCAGGTTGTAATCTTTACTTTTAATTAATATGATACAGTGGCATGTCCCTTTCCCATAAAGCTATTCTCATTTTATTGTGTAATTCCTTGATCATACACATAGGTTGACAGTTGAATATATTTTTCTATCTTCACTTTGGTTGGTTTTTTTTGTCTTGGTCTTGACTTCACAAGAGCACCGGAGCAAAGCGGGAGCAATAGAGACCCTAGGAAGCGATACTAAGGTATGTTACTTGTTCCTTCCTACTAGTTAATTCAATGGTCAAAACTTAGGGAACGAGTCATGTCCTGTCTTGTTTTGTTCTAGATCCAGGTGGATCTAGGGAGATCTATTAGTGTCTACACCTATCGATTATTCCGATAACATTACTGAAGATCAATACATCATCAAGATAGACGATCACAAACTTTCCAATGAAATCTTTCAAGACTTCATTCATCAATCTCATAAAAGTACTTGGCGCATTCGTTAAACCAAATGGCATGACAATCCATTCATACAACCCTTCATTCGTCTTGAATGTTGTCTTCCATTCATCACCTTCCCTCATTCGAATCTGATGATATCCACTTTTCAAATCAATCTTTGAAAAAAACTTTGCTCCACTCAAGCAATCCATCAAGTCATCCATCCTCGGTAAAGGAAATCTATACCTGATGGTGATTTTTTTTATATCCCTTGAGTCTGTACACATTCTCCATCCACCATCCTTCTTTGGACTTAACACTGTTGGCACAGCACATGGACTCAAGATTTCTCTAATCAACCCTTTGTCCATCAAATCTTGGACTTGTTTCTTAACTTCTTCATTCTCCTGTGGTGTCAATCTGTATGCTGCTTTGTTTGGTAAACTCACTCCTGGTATAATGTCAATGTGATGGCTTATACTTCTGATGGGCGGCAATGAACAAGGTAAATCGTCCACCACTATATCAGCAAAATTCTCCAGCAGTTCCTGAATTTCCTCTGGTAGATCATCTATCGAAGTATCAGTCAAGATGACTCTAGGTTTCCTAACCACAACAAACTGCATTTCTTCACCCTTCTTGGCTTCATCTAGAAGCTCCTTCCCACTCATGAGTAGTATAGTATTGTTTGTTTTTTATTTCACCTTCTTGTCTTCAATTGGAATCAACATATGCATCCTACCATTCTTCTCCAAGGTATAGGTATTCTTTCTTCCGTCATGAACAACATTCCTATCATATTTCCCTGGCCTCCCCAACAAAAGATGATAGACATCCATGGGAATAACATCACATAATATCTCATCTCTATATCCCCCTATCTTAAATTCAACTAAACATTGTTTAGTGACAGCTACCTAATGTCCTTTTTGCAACCACGAAACCTTGTATGGGCTCGGATGTGCAACTATCTCCAATTCCAACTTCTCCACCATTTCTGTGGATACTAGATTATCTGTGATTCCACTGTCCACTATCATCTTGCATACCCTATCCTTGGTCTTGCAAGAAGTTCTAGAAAAACTTTTCCTCTGGACTGGATTCTCCATCTCTTTCTCTGGCTTCAAGAGAATTTTCCTCATCATTAAGGATCTTCCACCTTCTGCATCTTCTGCCTCAACATTTTTCCTCTGTGCTTATGAAATGTGAGCTTCTCCTCCTCCATCTCTTTTTCTATCAGGACATTCAAAATATTTGTGTCCTATATTTCCACAAACAAAACACTTTATTTCACCTCCTCTGCCTCTTCCTCTTCCTCTTCCTCTTGCTCGCGGAAAAGTGTTCTTATCGGCATACTGTATTCCCTTTGAACTTCCTCCTCCTTCAAGGTGATTATGGGGCTTATTTTCTTCATCCTTGGGCTTATGTACTCTATCTTGGGAAATTACTTTGCCTCTGCTTTGACTTCTACCTCTGCCCCTTTGACCTTGATTTCGGGCCAATTTTTCTTCTGCTTTCAGAGTTATTTGATAAGCATCTTCTACATTCCTGATAGTCACCATGCTCATATCATCCTAAATGTCATATCTCAGAACATTCATATATCTAGTTACCTTTTCATCATCACTTTCACGATGACCAGACCTAATGTTTATCTGGTAAAATTCGTCAGTGTATTCCTTCACTGTCATCCCTTTCTGCCTCAAATTCTGCATTCTTCAAAACTGGTTAATTTGGTAATATCTGGGTATGAATTTGTCTTTCATCTTTGCAACCATTATATCCCAGCTTTTGATTCTTTTCTTGCCATTGCAATGCTTGTCAGCCTATAGTTCATCCTACCATAGTGTTGCATGCCCTTTCAGTCTAGTGACATCATGTTTTACTTTCTTATCCTCTTCGATATCCTCATAATCGAAGTATTTATCCAGAGCTCTAAACCAATCTAGCATCTCATCAACGTCTAAGTTGCCTTCATACATCGGGATGTCCATTTTTTCTCTGGTCCCTATTCTTGAAACAACTCTGAATAGACGTCTTCTACAACATCTTCGACTACAACTTCTTCTTCATCGGGATTTGCTTCATTCTCATTTTCTTATTCACTAACATCTCCAGCATTAGCTGTCCATTTCTGTGTTGTCTCCATAGCATCTAATCGAGCATGAAGTTCTCTCATTTCCCTTTCCATAGCTGGATCGGGCATTGGTCTCTCTTGACATC
The DNA here is from genome assembly GCA_032191745.1 of Picea mariana. Classification (NCBI taxonomy): domain Eukaryota; kingdom Viridiplantae; phylum Streptophyta; class Pinopsida; order Pinales; family Pinaceae; genus Picea; species Picea mariana. The sequence continues at coordinate 275,295 of JASDQU010104739.1, read as the reverse complement.
TTCTGGGTGACATTGTTTAAATCTGTTTCACACAAAATTCAAATCACAACTTTCCTTTTGTCTCCCTTGATTACAGAAAACAATTATTGTAAGCTATGATACCACCTGACATAGCACCCCTAACTCAGTAGGCTCTGCGTGACCTCCTAGTCTAAGGATCGTTCTTAATATTCCCTTTGAGTTGAAATGACTATTTGATTCAGTTGGAATATTCACACTTGTAACCATAGGTTGTTCTAGAGTTACGCTTGTGCGAACAAGCATAAGGCGCAAACCTCAACTCCACGTGACCAACTGATATGACCATGACCTTCACCTGAAAATTTGTTTCGAGTTTCGTGACTTCACGATTCCTTTGTGAGTCCCCTTGACTCCTTCAATCCCTAAAACCCTGAAATGGGATAACGAGTCCTTATCTCCTCCCTTATGCCTTGACCATATGACCTTAATCATGCCCTGGGGTCCACCTCCAAGCGCGTCGAAATTTTGTGACTCAAGAGTTCACGATGCAACCTCCTCTCCTTCTCTCAAAGTCTGAACTTGTGACTTCTTTGTTGCGGATCAACGGTCTAGATCCTTCTACGATATGATGGCCCAGATCCTGTAGGGATTTCATGAAAAGGGATTTCGTGACTCTTGAATTATCGTCACGACTTTCTCCACACTCTCGAATCCTGAAATGCCAAAATTCAAAGTACTAGATCAATGACTCTCATCGGTCCATATATAACGGCGACTATTCCTCTTGAGATTGTGAGTGTTGACAGACACTCAGTCTTAACTCCTCCGTTGATCCACTAGATCCAATGGTCTATGGTGAATCGATGGTTCTCCCTCTGAGAATTTCAACCGTCCGTTGAGTTTCTAAGAAACTCCTAGCTAAACAACTTGGCATCTTTCCTCCTGAACTTGGTTTTCTGTGAAGCCTCTATGAGCCTCATCCTTCCTTTGAAGTCCACGAAGTCTCTATCCCTCCTGAGCTTATACTTCGCTTCAAACTCAATATTTCTAAGGGATTCTCGCACACACTTCTTACAGCTTCTCGATAATATCTAATTATCTGAACTTCTCAGTTCTGCGCACTCCTTGCTACAGTAACTCTTCAACCACTCACTAGGTAGGAAAAGTCTAAGACTTCAACCGACCTGCACACTCCTTGTATGGATCTTTTCTATACTCACACTTTTTCTGGTATAAGAACAATGGTATCTCTCCTAAGCTTTTCTGAGATAAAACTCAAAACTTGTCAACGCACTCCTTGTGGACCTTCACTGCACTCCTTGCAGGAATTCTCAGGATGAGAAACAATTGAAACTCATACTCTTCTTCTCACGGACTTCATACATTCAACATGAAATCATACATACAAACACATCATTGAAACAAATGCATAATAGAGCATATAAGCAAACTGTAAACATACCATCCAATAGATGTAAACAGAATTCATAAACACCATGAATTTGGATCAAAGATTTCTTATATTAATCCAAGTGCATCTGTACATGGGTTCAATAGAAACCGCTATCTGCTTATACAATCTTCTACAACCTATCTTCTGCTATGTTCTCCTATTCTCTTGCTCTACAGCTCTTACAATTACAATGAGAATAATCTTACCATACAATACATACAAGGGAGCTTTCTAGAGTTTTCCCTCCTACAGCTCTAACTATCTAATCAAATTAAAATCTCTACAACTACTTTACGTTGATTACATTAATTGCCTCCAATCAACACATGAGAGCAACCGCTCATGATCTGCATTACAATCTCCAAACCATAAAAGAAAAAATATCTTCCCAGATATTACATTAATGTTTTATCTTTTCAAATTTAAAACATTCTCAAAATGTGAGCTGGTGCATTTCCAATTGTCCCCTCTTTTGCGCTTGCTTTGCCGGCTTGCTTACGATGCTCCTGCATCAAAGAGACATTTTCCGCAGTTGCCAAAATGGAATCAATCCGGTTTTTTTTAGCTTATGCATGCTCCAAAAATATTAAAGTGTATCAGATGGACATAAAATCAAGTTTTTTAAATGGGGAACTTGAAGAAGAAATCTACATTGAAAAACCAGAAGGATTTCAGTTGTCAGAGAATGCAGATTATGTGTGTAAATTAAAGAAGGCCTTGTATGGCCTAAAACAAGCTTCTAGAGCATGGTACTCTAGATTGGATAAATATCTACAACAGACAGGGTTCAGAAAGGGAAGTGCAGAAAACAACCTCTACATCAAGGTAAGTCAAAATAGTATTTTATTAATTGACTTTTATGTTGATGATATTATTTTTGGTAGTGATGATGGCAGGTTAAGCCAGAAATTTGCAAAGGATATGAAAAATGAATTTTAAATGTCATTACTTGGAGAACTATCCTTCTTTCTAGGACTTCAGAT
>JASDQU010104739.1:256165-267712 GCA_032191745.1 Picea mariana | reverse complement strand
AACATATGAGATTTTAGGTGGTAGTCACCAATTTGGAGACACACATTTTCACAACGCTAACGCAACACCCCTACCTTAGTAGGTTCTACTTGATCTCCTGGTCTAAGGATCATTCTTAATCTCCCCTTGAGCCGAAATGGCTCTTCGATTCCCAGCTGGAATCTTCGCACTTGTAACCACAGGTCCTTTTTAGGAGATACGCCTATGCAAACAAGCACTAGGCATGAACTCTTACCCACGTGACCAACCAATGTGACCACAACCTTTATTTGAAAAGGTATTTCATGAATCACGATCTTGAGGGTATTGGCGTGATACAACTCCAACACTCCACATCTAGAAAACCTCAAAACCTAATGTGGGACCTCTCCCCAGAACTAGATCTGACGGTCATGTGCCTTATCCTCGATCGACGACCACGGTCACGTCATGACTTCGCATTTTGGGATATAGAGACTATTTGTGTAACACTGGACAACTACTCCAACTCCTGAAATGTCAAGATCTGAAATCAAGAGATTAATGACCCCTGTTGATCCGGATCCAACGGATACTATCCCTCCCAGGTTTGTGAACGCTGAAAGGTTATCAACCTTATCCTTTCCACTGATCTACTAGATCCAATGACTCATGAAATTTCAATATTCCTCCCTCTGAGAAATTTCACCGTCCATTCAGATTTTCAATGGCTCCAAGCTAAAGGACTTGGCGTCAATTCTTATGGGGTCAATATTTATGAGGTGACTTCAACCTTCTGCCTTCCTTCGAGTCCCTCGAAGTCTTTATCCCTTCTGAGCTTGGCTTCTACTGCAAAATTGAGAATTCCAAGGGTTCTTTGTGCGCACTCCTTGTGGCACTCACGATAACTTCTAGTTATCTGATGTCTTCCTCTTCTGTAAAATTCTTTCAATAGAAATCCTTCAACCACTCACTCGATTTGGACAAATATAATACTTCAACCTTCCTATTCACTCCTTGCACGGCTCTGTTCTATACTCGCACTTCTGTTGGTATGATAACTTCTGCTATGTTCTCCTATTCTCTTGCTCTCCAGCTCTTACAATTACAATGAGAATAATCTTACCATACAATACATACGATGGAGCTTTCTAGAGTTTTCCCTCCTACAACTCTAACTATCTAATCAAATTAAAATATCTACAACTACTTTACATTGATTACATTAATTCCCTCCAGTCAGCAGATGAGAGAAACCATTCATGATTCACGTTACAATCTCCAAACCATAAAAGAAAAAATATCTTCCCAGATATTACATTAATTTTTTATCTTTTCAAATTCAAAAATGTTCTCAAAATGTGCGTTGGTGCATTTCCAACTGTCCCCCGCTTTTGCGCTTTCTTTGCTGGATCACTTACGATGCTCTTGCATCATACTCCCCTAGCTGAAACAATTCATGGACTCTTGTTCATGAGCTCCTGCACCATCTGTCCATGTTCCTGGATATTTGTTTCACTTTCCCAACTAGGATCCTCAATCGGGTGTCCTTTCCACTTTGTCAGATATTCAAAATATGTCTTCCTACGAGTCTTCTTGCTAACTCTCTGATCAATGATCTTTTCCATCTGCGTCTTTTCAGCTACAGGAATTTGTTTGACCCACTGAACTTCATGTTGAATCTCTTCCCCATATGCTTTATCTGCTCTGTAAGGATACATATCTGCTATGTTGAATATGGGTGATTTGCCCACACCATCTGGCAATTCTATCTCGTAAGCATTTGCCTCAAATTTCCTGAAAATCTTACATGGTCCTATCTTTTTCATCTTCAGCTTATTATATGTTCCCCTTGGGAACCTTTCTTTTCTCAGATGCTCTAAAACTAAATCTCCCACTTCAAACTAAAGTTCTCTCCTGTGCTGATCTTCTCTGCGCTTATATTCCTAGTCGGAATTTTGCAACCACTCTTTAATCTTACAATGGAGCTCTTGCATCTCTGCTACAAAATCTTTCGCTTCAGCACTTATAAACTCACTCTGCTCTAAGTCTCTCAACTCAGATACTCCCCTGGGCTACATTCCATACATTATCTGGAATGGGCTCTATCCTGTTATCCTATTTGGTGAATCGTTATATGCAAATTCTGCTTGTGGCAGAATCTAATCCCACTGACTATGATGTTCAGCTACTAAAATCCCCAACAAGTATCCCAAACTTTGATTTACTACCTCAGTATGTCCATCCGTCTGAGGATGATATGCTGAGCTAAAAGATAATTATGTCCCCATATTCTTCCATAGTGTCCTCCAGAAATGACCAACGAATTTGGTATCTCGATATGAAACAATACTCTTGGGTAAGCCATGAAGTCGAACAACTTCTTTGAAAAACATATTTGCAATGTGTGTTGCATCATTGGTTTTCTGACATGGAATGAAATGTTCCATTTTTGAGAATCTATCGACTACCACGAATATGGAATCACAACCTCTTTGTGTCCTTGGTAGTCCTAACAAAAAATCCATGCTTACTGTGTCCCATGGCCTCTCTGGTACTGGCAATGGTTGATACAGTCCTGTATTCCATCTTTTCCCCTTTGTTTGCTAGAAGATTCTACATCTATTCACAAATTTCTTGACATTTGTCCTCATCCCTAGAAAATAATATAGATTTTTCAGTTGCACAATTTTTTCGTTATGGTCAAAATATCCAGCCAATCCTCCACTATGTGTTTCTTTTAGAAGATTCTCTCTCATAGAACTCTTCGGGATACACAACCGATTTCCTTTGAATAATAATCCATCCTAAATTAAGTATTCAATCCATTGGCTTCTCTCTCTCAGAACAGGATTCTCACATGCTTAATAAGTGTCCCTGAAATCTGAATCACCCCTGTACATATCCTTAAGGCTATCAAAACCTAAGGTCTTCACATGAAACTCCTGCAGAATCAAACATTTCCTACTCAATGCATCAACAACCTTGTTAGCAGTTCCAAAAATTTGCTTTATAACAAAAGTAAAGTTCTGCATAAATTCAACCCATTTCGCATGTTTCTGGTTCAATTTCTCCTGCCTGGTTATGAATTGTAAAGTATGGTTGTCGCTATACAAAACAAACTCTTTCAGAACCAAGTAATTCCTCCATTTCACTAATGCATGTATGACTGCATAAAACTCCTTGTCATACGTGGAATATTTCATTTTGGCATTGTTCAGCTTCTCACTGAAGTATGCAATTGGTCTATTGTCTTGACTTATGACTGCTCCAACCGCAAATCCACTTGAGTCACATCTGAATTGAAATGTTTTACTGAAGTCTGGCAAAACCAAAACTGGTTGTTCAATTTTCTTTTCCTTCAACAACTTGAAACTTTTCTCTGCTTCCTTTGTCCAATGAAAATATTTATGTCTTTTCTTGACTGTGTCCTTCATTGGTGCAAAAATTCCACTAAAATTCCTGATGAACTTCCTGTAAAAACTGGCTAGTCCATGGAAGCTTCTGACTTCAAAGATATTTTTTAGCAATGGTCATTCTTTGATTTTTTTTAGCTTCTCAGGATCCATCTTCAACTCATTTGAAGAGATCACGAAACCTAAATAAACAAGCTTTTTCTTCATCAAAGATGACTTTCTCAAATTTATCAACAATTTCTCTTGCTGTAATCTCCTCATCACTAGAGTTAGGTGTCTCAAGTTCTTCCTTAGTCTTAATGAAGATTAGTATATCATCAAGATACATGATCACAAGATTTCCAATGAAATCTTTGAAGACTTCATTCATCAATATCATAAAAGTACTTGGCACATTCGTCAAACCAAACGGCATGACAAGCCATTCATACAGCCCTTCATTCGTCTTGAATGTTGTCTTCCATTCATCACCTTCCCTCATTTGAATCTGATGATATCCGCTTTTCAAATCAATCTTTGAAAAAAAATTTGCTCCACTCAAGCAATCCATCAAGTCATCCATCCTCAGTAAAGGAAATCTATACCTGATGGTGATTTTGTTTATAGCCCTAGAGTTTGTACACATTCTCCATCCACCATCCTTCTTTGGACTTAACACTGTTGGCACATTGCATGGACTCAAAATTTCTCTAATCAATCCTTTGTCCATCAAATCTTGGACTTGTTTCTTAACTTCTTCATTCTCCTGCAACGTCAATTTGTACACTGCTTTGTTTGGTAAACTTGCTCCTAGTATAAAGTCAATGTGATGGCTTATACTTCTGATGGGCAGCAAGAAACAAGGTAAATCGTCCACCACTATATCAGCAAAATTATCCAGCAGTTCCTGAATTTCCTCCAATAGATCCTCTATCTAAGTATTAGTCAAGTTGACTCTAGGTTTCCTTACCACAACAAACTGCATTTCTTCACCTTTCTTGACTTCCTCCGTAAGTTCTTTCCCACTCATGAGAATTATAATGTTGCTTTCTTTTTCTTTCACCTTCTTGTCTTCAATTGGAAACAACATATGTGTCCTACTATTCTTCTCTAATGTGTATGTGTTCTTTCTCCCATCATGAACAACATTTCTTTCATATTGCCACGGTCTCCCCAACAAAAGACGACAAACATCCATGGGAATAACATCACATAAGATCTTATCTCTATATCCTCCTATCTTAAATTCAACTAAAAATTGTTTAGTGACAGTTACCTAATGTCCTTTTTGCAACCATGAAACCTTGTATGGGCTCAGATGTGCAACTGTCTCCAATTCCAACTTCTCCACCATTTATGTGGATACTAGATTATCTGTGCTTCAACTATCCACTATCACCTTGCATACCCTATCCTTGGTCTTGCAAGAAGTTCTAAACAAATTGTTCCTCTGGACTGGGTTCTCCATCTCTTTCTCTGGCTTCAAGAGAATTTTCCTCATCATTAAGGATCTTTCGCCTTCTACATCTTCTACCTCAACATTTTGCCTCTGTGCTTCTGAAATGTGAGCTTCACCTCCTCCATCTCTTTTTCTATCAGGACATTCAAAATATTTGTGTCCTATCTTTCCATAGACAAAACACTTTATTTCACCTCCTCTGCCTCTTCCTCTTCCTCTTGCTCGCGGAAAAGTGTTCTTATCGGCATATTGTCTTCCCTGTGAACTTCCTCCTCTTTCAAGGTGATTATAGGGATTCTTTTTTTCATCCTTGGGCTTCTGTACTATGTCTTGGGCAATTTCTTTGCCTCTTCTTCGACTTCTAGCTCTGCCCCTTTGACCTTGCTTTCGGGCCAATTTTTCTTCTACTTTCAGAGCTATCTGATAAGTATCTTCTACATTCCTGATAGCCACCATTCTCATCTCATCTTGAATGTCATATCTCAAACCATTCATATATCTGGTGACCTTTTCATCATCGCTTTCACAATGACCAGCCCTAATGTTTATCAGGTAAAATTCTTCAGTGTATTCCTTCACTGTCATCCCTTTCTGTCTCAAATTCTGCATTCTTCAAAACAGATTAATTTGGTAATCTCTGGATATGAATTTGGATTTCATATTTGCAACCATTCTATCCCAAATTTTGATTCTTTGCTTGCCCTTGCAACACCTTCCAGCCTGCAGTTCATCCCACCATAGTGTTGCATGCCCTTTCAATCTGGTGACAACATGTTTTAATTTCTTATCCTCTTTGATATCCTCGTAATCAAAGTATTTATCCAGAGCTCTAAACCAATCTAGAATCTCCTCAACGTCTAAGTTGTCTTCATACATCGGGATGTCCATTTTTTCTCTGGTCTCTATTCTTGCAACAACTCTAAATAGATGTTCTTCTACAACATCTTCGACTACAACTTCTTTTTCATTTCTAGCCTCGTTTTCACTTTCAGCTTCACCGACATCTCCTGTATCAATAGCTTGTCTTTGTGCTATCTCCATAGCATCTAATCGAGCATGAAGTTATCACATTTCCCTTTCCACGGCTAGATCAGGCATTGGTCTCTCTTGACGTCTTCTGGATGGCATTTTTTAAATCTGTTCCACGTAGAATTCAAATCACAACTTGCATTTTGTCTCCCTTGCTTACAAAAAACAATGATTGTAAGCTCTGATACCACCTGGAGTAGCATCCCTACCTCAACAAGTTCTGCTTGATCTCCCGGTCTAAGGATCGTTCTTAATATTTCCTTGAGCTGAAATGGCTCTTTGATTCCCAATTGGAATCTTCGCACTTGTAACCACAAATCCTTTTTAGGAGCTACGCCTATGCAAACAAGCACTAGGCGCGAACTCTTACCCATGTGACCAACCAATGTGACCACAATCTTTATTCGGAAAGGTATTTTGCAAATTGCGATTTCAGGGGTATTGGCCGTGTGATACAACCCCAACACTCCACATCCACGAAACCTCGAAACCCGATGTGGGACCTCTCCCCAGAACTAGATCTAATGGTCTTGTGCCTTCTCCTCGATTGATGACCATGATCACGTCGGGACTTCGCATTTTGGGATATCGAGACTATTTTTGTAACACCGACCAACTACTCCAACTCCCGAAATGTCGAGATCCAAAATCAAGAGATCAACGACCCCCGTTGATCTGGATCCAACAAATACTATCCCCCATGGGTTTGTGAATGTTGAAAGGTTATCATCCTTATCCTTTCTGTTGATCTACTAGATCCAATGGCTCATGGAATTTTGGTATTCCTCCCTCCGAGAAATTTCACTGTCCGTTCATATTTTCAATGGCTCCAAGCCAAATGACTTGGCGTCAATTATTCTGGGGTCAATCTCTGTGAGGTGAATTCAACCTTTTACCTTCCTTCAAGTCCCTCAAAGTCTTTATCCCTTCTGAGCTTGGATTCTATTGAAAACTCGAGAATTCCAAGGTTTCTTTGTGCGCACTCCTTGTGGCACTCACGATAACTTCTGGTTATCTGAAGTCTTCCTCTTTTGTGCACTCCTTGCAACATAAATCCTTCAACCAATCACTCGGGTTGAAAAAATATAAGACTTCAACATGCCTTCACACTCCTTGCACGACTCTGTGCTATACTTTCACTTTTTCTAGTATGAGAACAATGATATCTCTCCTCAGCGTTTCCAAGGTAAAACTTAGAACCTGTCAATGCACTCTTTGTGGACTTTCACTGCACTCCTTGTAGAAATTCTCAGGACAAGAAACAATTGAAACTCATTCTCTCCCTATCAAAGACTTTATACATTCAACATGAAATCATATGTACACACACAACATTGAAACAAATTCATAATAGAGCATATAAGCAAACTGTAAACATACCATTCAATAGATGTAAACTGAATTTATAAACACCATGAATTTGGATCAAATCTTTCTTGTATTAATCCAAGTGCATCTATACATGGGTTCAATAGAAACCGCTATCTGCTTATACAATATTCTACAACCTATCTTCTACTCTGTTCTCCTATTCTCTTTCTCTTCAACTCTTACAACTACAATGAGAATAATCTTACCATACAATATATACAAGGGAGCTTTCTAGAGTTTTCCCTCCTACAACTCTAACTATCTAATCGAATTAAAATCTCTACAACTACTTTACATTGATTACATTAATTGCCTCCAATCAACAGATGAGAGCAATCGCTCATGATCTACGTTACAATCTCCAAACCATAAAAGAAAAAAATCTTCCCAGATATTACATTAATGCTTTATCTTTTCAAATTCAAAACGTTCTCAAAATGTGTGCTGGTGAATTTCCAGTTGTCCCCCGCTTTTGCGCTTTCTTTGTTGGCTTGCTTACAATGCTCCTGCATCAAGTGCCCTCCACATTTCATGGACCCACCATTGGCAATCATGATTTGGAAATTATCGACTACACGGATATAGCAATTAGTTTCTTGGGCAATGCGGCGATGAATAAAATTATGGGTGCTTCCACTATCAACAAGAATGGTGACCTTCCTATGCTTGATGTAAACAATTAGATTGAGGGGTTGGGGAGTAGAGAATCTAGTGAGATAATTTAGGGAAATGATTGGTTCTACTTCGGGAGGGTCTGAGGGAGGGGTTATGTTAGTGGGTTCAAGTGACACAGACACAAGGGGAGCTTCAACATCCTTTGAGATGGCCATAAAAAGTTTTTGTTCCTTACACTTGTGTCCCAAGGAATATTTGTCATCACAATTATAACAAATGCCTTTGAGTTAGCGTTCATCCATTTCGGCCCTGGTAAATTTTTGGATCTTTAGTGGAGTATAAGGAGGAGTGGGATTTACTAGTTTAGTGTGAGGAATAAATGATGGTTTCCGGTTTTGAGAAGAGACAACCTGTTTTTCTTCCTTAGCTCTTTTAGTAGCCTCCACCCAACTCTGAGGCCAAGCCATGAGGACATGGGCACAAATATCATCCTTGAGGCCATTGATAGAACATTCTTGAAAAAAAACATCATACATGCCCTCTGTATGAAAATCCAGTCGCTCAAAAGCAGCTATAAAGTTTTCCAATGTGCCATATTGTTTCAACTTTGTCAAATGGCCTAAATGGGGTGTCAGTGTCAAAGAGTTCATGAATCTCTGCCACAAAGTGTGTCTAAGAAACATACCCTTAGCGGGAATTTTTTCTCCATTGCCACCATTGCCAATGTTCTGATCTAGATGGAGAACACCATACCGAAGTTTCACCAACTCATTCTTAATGTCGTACAAAGAGAAATAATGTTCCATTTGAGTTACGTAGCCAGTGCAATCTGAGCCATCAAATTTGGTCACTTCCACATGAGGAAGGCATAGGTCACGCTGAAAGTGATGGGGCTGAAAATTATGGGAATGAGAGGAAGTTTCAGCTTCAGTATGCAAAGGTGGGTCAGATAAGGGAGGATTTGCAGGGATATGCAGCTTGNAGTGCAATCCGAGCCATCAAATTTGGTCACTTCCACATGAGGAAGGCATAGGTCACGCTGAAAGTGATGGGGCTGAAAATTATGGGAATGAGAGGAAGTTTCAGCTTCAGTATGCAAAGGTGGGTCAGATAAGGGAGGATTTGCAGGGATATGCAGCTTGATGCAGATCATCGTATCGATAGATTCAAGATGGGTAGTAATGTCTTGTTTGAGGTCTTGTTTGAGTTCCTTGATTGAGGTGGCGATGGAGGAATGCATGTTTTTATTGATGGTGGCAATATTTTCACTGAGTTGTCTCACTTCTTGTTGGGTCTCTGTGAAATTAGATTGCAAGGTATTGAAGCGATCTTCCAAGTATTGGCTACGGGTATGGGCCATGATGATGAGGGAACCGAAAGGGGCGGGTGGGGTCAAAAAAATTGCTGAAAAATGATAGGTATGAATGTGATAAGGGAGAAGAGAAAAATCCAATGGAATAGGTCTCAAATAATGGTGCAACATGATCCAGAATTTTTTTTTACACTTGCGGTGTTATACTCTAATATGAAGAATATTGCAGTGATGAAATGCCCAAATGCTTAATCAAGAAGAAATGTGTAGTGATTTGGCAACTCGATTGCATGAGACATAGTTGCACGGCAATAGATCTTGTCTGTTTTTTTTTGTTTCCATCCCCAAAGGTTAGGTATTCAAGGGTTCTACAGACAAGGGTTTTCCTTGTGCTATAGCTCTCTGATATACGTGTGGGGTCCAACAGTAGTACTCGGCCTAATATCTCAAGGTACCAAATAAGGAGGCTAGACTGTGCCCTTAGCCATACTACCCGACTACCTAGGTAATAAATATGATCTTCCCGAGTGATGTTCTCAGTGGCACTATAACAGTTAGGCGGTCAATTGGTTTATCTAAAGAGGGCTTCAGGAAATCTAGGCCGACACGTATACAGGTGTTGTCTGATGTGCTACCACTCGAAGGGGTACCAACAGGGGTTACAAGGGTGGCCAACAGATGTGCGCTTAAGTACTACTTGTATTTCCTATGTGTATGAATCCCTGACCATGGGTTTATGCATGTAACGATAGATCTTTGTAGCTTAAATACGCTAGAATACGTCTCTACCCTGGAAAAAAAATTAACCCACAATTTTCTGCCGAGGAAATTTCTCTGATACCACTTGTAATATTCCAGATATAAAAAGTATGTAGAACATAAATAAAATGCTAGAAATGGCATATGAACAACAATATAACTAGAACAACACCACAATAATACTAGAATAACACCAGAAATAACACTTTGATTACTGAGAGCAATGTTCACTTGCCTCTTCGAGGGGGTAACCTCTTGCAGAGTAGAGCTATATTACAATAATATTCAAGACAAAAGTTCTCATACCCTCGACTCCTATTTATACTAAATATGTCTATCAAAAGAACCATCTAGAGGAAGATCCTTCTAGAAGTGTAAGATTCTATTAGGTCTTCGTACATTGGACTTATTCTTCCTTATTTCTAGGCCTTATTAATATTGAACTTTATTACATCAGAATATATTATTCTACCTATGTGAGGTGTTAGGTCCCTAAAAAATGATGACAATGAGACATCCATTATGAACATTGATGCAAACATGGGTGATATCAAATATTATGTGGGGACATCACACATCTTTGAGTCTTGAAACCCTTCCATAATGTCAATGCATGTTTCTAGTCTAACCATGTCAAATTTCGACACATACATGTACAGATTGAATAAATTTCAACATTGGCCCCATTCATTGCTCACTATGTGAGGTTGATGCAAGATGACATTGGTGATGGGTTTATTGGGCCTAACCCTCATTTTACATGAGGCCTACACTATTATTTTTTCACTACTCGTGATTTTCATCACAAAGGTAGGTTTACAAGTTGATCTTTGGATGGCCTAGGGTTTATGATTGCATTTGATGAGACTATTAGTGATGTAGTCATGGATGGCTAGATGATGTTGATGCTCTAGTTGTCTTGGTAATTTCTTTCCTTTCATACTAGTAGACTTGGTTGTGGAGTCCCGTATATGATCATTATTGGATGGTTGATGATACATGTTGATGTATGACTCCCTTGATGGAACACCCTAGGAATTTTTGGCTAAGCTAATATTTTCTTGGCATCTTTGTTTTCTTGGAATTATCCCCTTGATATCACTTGATTTCACATTCATTTAGGTTGATATGGTCTATCATGGTGTGATGTTCATGAGGTGAATTCCCTTGATCATGTTGAGGATTCATACACATATTATGGTTTTTTATGACATGTATTACGCCTTCATGTCGAGTGTTTCCCTCTTCTACATATTTTGATGCCCTATTACTTGGTGGAGGAGACTRCAATGGAATGACCTTGCCTTGTGGGATGATTTCACACTTGTTTAGGTGAAATTTGGATATTACTTATCATCCCATATGGAGCACTCACCCTCCTTGCATACATGTTAAGGGATGGTCTTATTTACATGTTAAGTGATGGTCTTATTTATTGATTGATGAGGGGCCAAGTCTTTCTTTATGGATTTAGTTTATCATTGAAGGCATTTCACATATGTTATTCATATATAATTTTATACCTTATTTCATGGATCCACTTGCTTGGAACTTGTTTTAAGGAAGGCATCCACCATTTGAGGCCATTCTGCACTTTTCCATGCTTTGTTTGACATGATGTTTCTCCTGAATGGCTCACACTTTCTATC
>JASDQU010104739.1:238004-248504 GCA_032191745.1 Picea mariana | reverse complement strand
ATTCAACAACAAAACCACTGGAAATTGTGCATACTGATCTAGTTGGACCAACTACAACAAAAGGCTTAAAAGGTGAGAGATACTTTATGTTATTAGTTGATGATTATACAAGAATGTTTGCAGTTTACTTTCTCAAGAACAAGTCAGAAGATTTTGAAAACTTCAAGATCTACAAGGAAATGGTTGAAAACGAGATGGATTCAAGAATCAAATGCTTAAGATCGGATAATGGAGGATAATTCACCTCAAGGGAATTTATGGACTACTGCAGTGATCATGGAATAAAAAGTCAATTCTCCGTCGCTAGGACACCTCAACAGAATGGAGTTGTTGAAAGAAAGAACAAGACAGTACAAGAAATGGCTCAAACAATGATAATGGATTCAAAGTTGACAGATATTTTTTGGAAACAGGAAGTGCATACATCATTTCACATTCAAAATAAAGTAATGCTCATAAACAACACTAATAAAACTCCCTACGAGCTGTAGAAAGGAAGACCAACAAATGTGAATCACTTCAGAGTTTTTGGAAGCAAATGACACATCAAAAGAGAAGATGGCAGAATGGGAAAGTTTGACTCTTGTGTGGACAAAGGAATACTTGTTGGTTACTCAAGTACAAGGAAAGCATACAAGTGTTAAAATATAAGATTAAAAAAAGTTGTGGAAAACATCAATGCAACAATTGATGAAACAGGAAGACCAGAATCAAAGGAAGAAGAAAACAAATCAATGGAGCAAATTTTCAAATAATAATATGAAAATGAAGTAGAAGAAGAAGATGAAGATGAAGAGAATCTGACAGAAGCAGAAGATCAAGTTCAACAAGTATCTCCAAAGACACCTAGCAAACGAGTACAGAAGAATCATCCTTCAAATCAGATTATTGGAATCAAAGATGTAGGAGTTGAGACTAGAAGAAAAATCCATTCACCAGAACAAACACACCTAGCACTCTTATCTACAATTAAACCAAATTGTTTTGAATATGCCAACAAGGATGAATTTTGGAATAAGGCCATGGATGAAGAATTGTATCAAATAGAGAAAAATGACACTTGGGAATTGGTTCCAAGACCAAAAAATAAGAATGTGATCGACACAAAATGGGTTTTCAGGAATAAATTGAATGAAGATGGACAGGTTACAAGGAACAAAGCTAGATTGGTATGTAAGGGATATGCATAGATTGAAGGAATATACTTTGAAGAGACATTTTCCCCAGTTGCCAGAATGGAAGCAATCTGTTTGCTTTTATCCTATGCATGCTCCAAAAATGTTAAAGTATATCAGATAGATGTAAAATCATATTTTCTGAATGGGGAACTTGAAGAAGAAGTCTACATTGAACAACTAGAAGGATTTCAGTTGTCAAAAAACACAGACTATGTGTGTAAATTAAAGAAGGCCTTGTATGGTCTAAAACAGGCTCCTAGAGCATGGTACTCCAGAATGGATAAGTATCTGCAACAGGCAGGGTTCAGAAAAGGAAGTGCAGACAACAACCTCTACATCAAGGTAAGCCAAGGTAATATTTTATTAATTGAATTTTATGTTGATGATATTATTTTTGGTAGTGATGATGATAGGTTAAGCCAGAAATTTGCAAAAGATATGCAGAAAGAATTTGAAATGTCGCTACTTGGAGAACCATCATTCTTTTTGGAACTTCAGATACATCAAAGCAACCAAGGAATTTTTATTTTTCAAACCAATTATATCAGAGAAATGCTAAAGAGGTTCGGAATGGAAGATTGCAAACCAGTTGTAAGTTGAGAAAAGATGATGATTCAAAGTCTACAGATCAAAGGAAATATAGGTCAATGCTTGGCAGCCTATTATATGTGACAACATATAGACCAGATGTAATGCAAGCAATTGGACAGGTGGCACAATTTCAAGCAACACCAAAGGAATCACATGTATTAGTAGTGAAGAGGATTTTTAGATATCTCAAAGGAACATAAGAGTTTTGGCTATGGTATCCAAAAGGAAAGGATCTATCACTAATTGCCTACACAGATGCAGATTGGGTAGGTTGTATTGATGACCGACGAAGCACCAGTGGAGCAGCATTCTACTTGGGTGAGTGTTTAGTATCATGGTTGAGAAAGAAACAATCATCAGTTTCTCTATCTACAGCCGAGGCAGAGTATATTGCAGCAACAACATGTTGTACACAGGTTCTTTGGATGAAACAAACTTTGACAAATATATAGGTTAAGTATGATGAGCCCATTCCAATATATTGTGATAATACAAGTGCCATCATTATCTCAAAAAATCCGGTGATGCACTCCAAGACGGAGCACATTCCAATCAAGTATCACTTTCTATGGGAACAGGTTGTAGTAAAGAACATTAGAGTTGAGTATGTGGGCACAAAAGAACAAGTGGTAGACATCTTTACAAAACCACTTCCACGGGAAGCCTTTGAATATCTTCGCCAAAAACTTGGAATTATTTCTACTCCAAAATGAATTTTTTTTGAATTTTTTTTGAATGCTTATATTATATGTCCCATATGTACACGAGGAAGCACCATAAGAGGACAGTTCAGTCAGGGGGAGTAGCCCTGGATGGAAATATACCTTTGCCATTGATGACAAAGGGGGAGAGATTTATCAGATGTAGAGGACAGAGGCATGGTTCCAGGGGGAGTAGATTTATCAGATGCAGAGGACAAAGGCATGGTTCCAGGGGGAGCATGAGTGATATGATTTCAATATTGCATGAGAGTGTTTCCATCAATGCCAAAGGGGGAGATTGTTGATTAAGGTTGGTTGTCATTGATGTCAACCCTTCAAGAAAGCCATGTAGCACAAAGGTTTGGGTAATGGACCCAATATTGTTTGATGTAAATATCACTCATTATTGTTTTGTCATGGTTGATAAAAATTAAATATGGATGAACTCCAAAGTGGTCCCCTTATGGTGAAATCCCTCATGGGAAGACATTTTGCGGAGTAAGAAAACCCATGCTTAATTGTGGAATAATGAGATGGAGGACAATGAATTTTTTAGGTAAAATATCCTATATGGATAGTTATTTTCATGCCATTTTCAGTGGTATGTGGAATGCCACATAACTCCTCACGGTTAGAGATTTATGGCCATGAGAAGTTAGAGACCCCAGGTTTGGGTAATGGACCCAAGTTTGTTTGATGGGTAATGATATCAGTTATGATATATTTTCAGACAATATTATTCTATATGGATAGTACATGTCATTCCATTTCTGGTGGTATGTGGAACCCCACATAACTCCTCACGGTTTGAGAGTTATGGCCTTACGAAGTTGGGGGACCCTCATATGTCATCTAGAAGCCCTANTCACCAGTATCTGTATCTACAGTCAAGGTAGAGTATATTGCAGCAGCAACATGTTGTACATAGGTTATTTGGATGAAACAAACTCTGACAGATATATTGGTTGAGTATGATGAGCCCATTCCAATCTATTGTGATAATACAAGTGTCATCAGTATCTCAAAGAACCCAGTGATGCACTCCAAGACGAAGTACATTCCAATCAAGTATCACTTTCTATGTTAACAGGTTGCAGAAAAGAACATCAGAGTTGAGTATGTGGGCACAAAAGAACAAGTGGCAGACATTTTACAAAACCTCTTCCACGGGAAGCCTTTGAGTATATTCGCCAGAGAATTAGAGTTATTTCTACTCCAAAATGATTTTTTTTTAATACTTATCTTATATGTCTTATATGTACATGAGGAAGCACCATAAAGAGGAAAATCTAGTTAGGGGGAGGAGCCCTGGATAGAAAGATACCTTTGTCATTGATGACAAAGGGGGAGAGATTTATCAGATGCAGAGGACAGAGGTGTGATTCTAGGGGGAGAAATGGTCACAGAGATGTAGAGGATAGAGGCATGGTTCCAGGGGGAGCATGAGTGATATGACTTCTGTATTGCATGACATGATTTATGTTGATACTAAGAGGGGGGTGAATCAGTATCAAGTACAAATTAAAAAATAAATTCAACTTATACTTCAACCAAATCATATATTCAATTATATCCAATGAACAATGAACAATAGTAGAAGAGTTACACCAATACACCACAATACACCATGCACAATATATGAGAAATAATCAATAGTTATTGTTCAAGGGAAGTAATCACTTCCAAGGGAAGCCAGAGCTTCCAAATATAAAGGGAGGGATAAAGCTCCAAAATGAATATACAATCCTCCAATATCAAGAGAGGGTTTACCTCTCCATCCTTTCCCCTTCCTTCCACCCAAGAATATATGAGAGATAATAAAACTTTACATTAAATTATCACCATCAACCAACCATCACATAGAACCTGAAAATGCTTCCTGAGACTTCTTCAACTTCTGCAATTCTTCACTTCTTGGAATACTTTGATCTTGTAGATAATATTACTCAATGTATTCTCTGAAACTCCTCCAATTTTCTCTCCTTGAATCCTCCCAGAAAAGGAGTTATAGTGAAAATGGTAAACCTTATTCAATTCTGGTTTATTCGGGAGAGCGAACTTGTATAGAATGTCTCGCGCTCAATATTTACAATTTGATTATGAAATTCATACATTGGAAACTACAACCCGTACTCTTTCCAATGCAATTGGTCTCACTTCATTTGGATTCTCTATGAAGAAGTTATAATTTTTTTACCCAGAACACCTGTTTTTGACTAGCTTCAGGACTAGTCAAAAGCCCTATCTTCCACAGAGTGTATCTCCCAAATTATAGTGAATAAAGATCTGAAATATTTATCACAGGTACCTAGATATGTCTTCTCACTAGCCTCTAAATTTCACCATTTGAATCGTTCTAGAAACAAAGTTATAGTGAAAATGGTAAGATGACTTGTAAATAACATACCTTAGAACACATCACTAAGAGACTTCATCCTCCTTGAAATTCGGCCTTCTTTACTTCAGATTTCCTCTGAAATTTGACTTATATCTTATTTTTCATTAAAAAACTTGTGTGTATAAAATGAATGTACAATGATATGTATTTATACCCTTTATGTCACTTCCTTTTAACATTAGAGTCGACCTGACACTTTCTTATTTTGTAATTCTTTTCTTTAATTATCTTCAGGGCCAACCTGTACTTCCTTCTTCAATTCACTTTTTCATCTTCATAAATTTATTTCTCCTCAACCATGAGGATCCACATGATGTTCCACCTACCACCAGAAACAAAATGATGTATATTATCCATCAATGGGTGTTGTATCTGCATGTGCATTGTCCTTCATGTCCAAATACCTTCATCAATATTGGGGTCCAAAACCAATGACTAGGGTTGACATCAATGACAACAACCAATCTTACAAAAATCTCCCCATTTTTCATTGATGGAAACACTCATGCTCCCCCTGTCATCATGATCCCAATTTCTCTCCCCCCTTGACATCAATGGCAAAGGGTGGGTTTTCTCCCTCTGAGTTTAATGGAAAAAGGTAACTCTCTTCTTTGGGGCTACTCCCCTGAACATATAACACTTAATAACACTTCATTTTTATGGTCCCTTTCTTCCTTGGATATTTTTCATGGTTTTAGGATGTATATGTTACTTGGTCTTCTTGTTGCAGTTGCAACCAATCTTCATGAACCTTCTTCTTTGATTTTTCATCTTTGTGAGTCAAACGTGAGAGTATATCCTTGATCACACATTTTACTAACACTGAGTAGATCATGCTTCAAGTCTTCAACCAATAAGACATTATTTTATTTTACATTTTTGCTTCCAATCTCTACTACACCTTCTCCAAGTATTTTGGCACATGAGTCATCTCAACATTTCCACCTTTTCTCTTCAAGCTGATGAATTTGTCTTGATCCACGGTCATGTGTGAAGAACATCCACTGTCTATGTGCCATTTATCTTCTTCTTTACATTCTTCAATGGTCAATTCTATTCGACAATCTTCATTGTTTGGAATCTCTTTCCTTCTCCATATTTTGGTTGGCATAGGGACATTTGGCATATGAGCATCTTCATTCATATATATGTAATCTCGTGCTTTGTGACCAAGATAATTACATTTGTAGAATACAATAATTTTTTCCATCAATGGGGAAAATGAATTATAACTTATGTTGAAAAATCCATGATTATTTCTGTATCTTCTATTTACGCCATTCATGTTTCTTGCACAGTTGTTCCTTTCATTGATTCTGCAATTAATTGCCTTATGTCCAAAAATATTTCAAGTGTAACAATGACCAAGAAATACATTTTGATACCTAGGAGTAAGTGACCTTCTTTGTGATGTATTCCATTTGGGTTCATGATCTACTCTTCTATAGTTTCCTTCATACTGATTGAATCTTCTTTGATTACTGAAGGTAGGAGGTCTTCTTGGATATTCATCTCTTTTGTAATCATTCCTTCTTTCTGGTATCCTGGTCCACTTCTCATCAACTGTCTGTGTAGATCTTNNNTCCATCTTCTTTGTATGAAGTTTCACCCATGCATCCAATATGTGTTAAGTATTTTGGCACTTGAGAGTTTCTTAAGCTCTTCCTCAATGAGACAACTTCTTGTTCAAGTTTCTCACGATCTTCTTCTTTCTTCATCATTTGGACATTCCTTAGTTCTCCTATTATTCTTGCTTCTTTGAGTAGAGTTTTCAAGGAAATGGTTTCTTCTCTTAGTTTCTCAAAGTATTCTAATTGTTTCTTAGATCTTACAACTATCTTTTCACAACTACCCAATTTACTTCTTAGTCTTCTATGTGTGTTTTTAAGCTTGCTATTTTCAATCTCAACATGCTTCATTTTTTTAAGATTCTCATCTTCTTGTTGAATCATTTATGCTTCATGATTTTCTTCTTCTTCATTGGAATTTTCTTATTCGGTATCATCTCTTTCAATCCTTGGATAAGGACATTCAAATTCAACATGTCCTACTCCTTCACAATTAAAAAAAAAGAGCTCACCTCTATTTTCTTCTTTGAAATATGAGATGTTGTAATTTGCTTCAACTTCTTCTTCTTCTTCTTCTCTTGCATAAAGGTCTTGTAGCTTATCCCAAAGATCTTTTGTTGATGCACATGATCCCACCTTGGATTTCACTGAATTTGTCAATCCATATAGGATGGTATCTATTGCCTATTTGTTGTTCCTTCTTGCTTCCTTCTGAGTTGCAGTCTTTGGTTTCTTCAAAGCATTGTATCATGAAGCAACTGAGAACCAAACACCTACCCCAAGATATTTCAAGTAAGTTTCCATTCTATTACTCCAGTATTCAAAATTGCTTCCATCAAATGGTGGAATCCCATTTGGATTGTTGTCTTCCATTTCTGCTTAGGATCTTCCTTCCAGTGGTTAAATTGTTTCAAACGCAACCTGCTCTAAGAGGGGGGTGAATCAGTATCAAGTAAAAATTAAACAAAAAATCAACTTATACTTCAACTAGATCATATATTCAATTATATCCAATGAGCAATGAACAATAGTAGAATAGTTACACCACAATACACGATGCACAATATATGAGAAATAATAAATAGTTATTGTTCAAGGGAAGTAATGACTTCCAAAGGAAGCTGCAACTTCCAAATATAAAGAGAGGGATAAACCTCCAAAAGGAAGATACAATCCTCCAATATCAAGAGAGGGTTTACCTCTCCATCCTTGCCCCTTCCTTCCACCCAAGAATATATGAGGGATAATAAAACTTTACATTAAATTATCACCATCAATCAACCATTACATAGAACCTAATAATGCTTCCTAAGACTTCTTCAACTTCTGCAATTATTCACTTCTCGGAACACTATTATCCTATAGATAATATTAATCAATGTATTCTTTGAAACTCCTCTAAGTTTCTCTCCTTGAATCCTCCCAAAAAAGGATTTATAGTGAAAATGGTAGACCTTATTCAATTCTGGTTTATTCAAGAGAGTGAACTTGTATAGAATGCCCCGTGCTCAATATTTAACATTTGATTCTAAAATTCGTACACTAGAAACTACAACATGTACTCTTTCCAATTCAATTGGTCTCACTTCATTTGTATTCACTATGAAGAATTTATAACTGTTTTACTCGGAACACTTGTTTTTGACTAGCTTCAGGACTAATCAAAAACCCTATCTTCCATAGAGTGTATCTCCAAAATTATAGCAAATAAAGAGCTGAAATTTTTACCACAGGTACCTAGATATGTCTTCTCACTAGCCTTTGAATTTCTCCATCTGAATCATTCTAGAAACAAATTTATAGCAAAAATAGTAATATGACCTGTAAATAACATACCTTAGAACACATCACCAAGAGACTTCATCCTCCCTTGAAATTCGGCCTTCTTTACTTCAGATTTCCTCTGAAATTTGACTTATATCTTCTTTTTCATTAAAAAACTTCTGTGCATAAAATAAATGTATAATGATATGTATTTATATCATTTATGTCACTTCCTTTTAACATTAGGGCCGACATGACACTTTCTTATTTTGTAATTATTTTCTTTAATTTTCTTCGTGGCCGACCTATACTTCCTTCTTCAATTCACTTTGTCATCTTCAAAAATTCATTTATCCTCAACCATGAGGATCCACGTGGCATGACACCTACCACTGGAAACAACATGATGTATACTATCCATATATGTGTGTTGTATCTTCATGTACACTTTCCTTCATGTCCAAATACCTTAATCAATCTTGGGTTCCAAAACCAATGACTAGGGTTGACATCAATGACAACAACCAATCTTCCAACAATTTCAGTATTGCATCAGAGTGTTTCCATCAATGCCAAAGAGAGAGATTGTTGATTAAGTTTGGTTGTCATTGATGTCAACCCTTGAAGAAAGTTCAGTAGAAACTTTTGGTAGCAAAAAGGTTTGGGTAATGGACCCAAGTTTGTTTGATGTAAAGATGAATCATTATTGTCTTATCATAGTTTATAAGAAGTACAAATGCATGAACTCCAAAGTGGTCCCCTTATGGTGAAATCCCTCATAGGAAGACGCTTTGCGGATTGAGTTATCCTAGAAGTATGGTTAGAGAACCCATGCTTAATTGTGTAATAATGAGATGAAGGTCAGTGAATTTGTCAATGAAACTATCATATATGGATAGTGTTTGTCATGCCATTTTATGTGGTATGTGGAACGTCACATAACTCCTCATGGTTAGAGAGTTATGGCCATATGATGTTGGAGGACCCTCATGAGTCATCTAGAAGCCCCAAAAAGCCAAAGTGTTTGCAAAAGAAATTATTTAAATAATAAAGTTAATGGAGAACCCCCTAAAATAAGGAAAGTGGGATGCTACATGAAAGTATAAATAAGAGACAAGGATCTCTAAGTTTAATTACACTTTAACATATTGAATATATTTTGTTGTGTAAAGCTTATTGCAAGTACTCATTGATACAGATAAAGTTGCAAAAGTCTGGGGTAGTATGAAGGGTTGATGGTGAAAGTTTCGGAATTGCAGTGAATACAAAAAAACTCTAGTTTCTGAGGCATACATAGGATGATAGTGTATTAGGGTGCATAGATACTGAGGCATATGTGGGTTGACAGTGTATTAGGGTGCGTACGTACATGGGATGGCAATGTATTAGGGTGCATACATGTTGGTAAATCCATGGAAACTTGAAGAGATGAAGATGCAGAGGTTTTAGATTCTGAGATCAAGCTCCCAGGAAGGTCTATAGTGCTCAGATACATCAGATCTATGCATTGGTTCAAAAGGTATGTCTTATTTCTATGAATAGTTGGATTTTGATGTATGCATGAGAAATGGTTATGGACATNCATAACTACAGAAATACAGTGCTGGTATAATTTATCATTGATACATCTAATTAGAGTTGTGGCACATATTTTATTTCTTAGCATATAGATAAGGGTTTTTATGGTACATGGTTGAGAGCTTCTATTTGTGAAGTGGTTGATGTAATGAGAGGTTGAATACTAGAGAGGGTTTGATGTCTGGATCATGTGAGGGATATTATACTTGTTTATGATTTTTCATTGATTACACACATTTATATGGCACATGACTAGAGATATATATAGAGATTTTGGGTAAAGAGGATGCGAGCACAAGATACAGATACAGTCTGGATAAAGTGGCAGGTTATAGATCTATGTGAAAGAAGTTACAGAGGGTCAGAATTTTTCAAGAGAAAGGAAACCCTAGTTTTCAGAAGGCATACGCAGGCTGCATAATAGTTTGGTCACGTACATACACAGACTGCATAATAGATAGGGCATGTACATACGTGTGTTGCAGCACTACAAGTCGCATACCTATTGTATTTTTGTTGATACATGTGCAGTTCAGGTATGGATTGATTAGAGGGCAGTTGTACAGGTTGGATGCAGGTCAGTGGTACAGGTTAATACAGTTGTACAGTGGTCATCATTCTACCTCTATGTCAGGGTGGTTGGACAGGGAAAGGATAGGTTGTTGTAGCCAGAGAACTTAGGGGGTTGTAGGCTCCTTTTGGTTGTAGCCAGAGAATTGGGG
>JASDQU010104739.1:221279-236278 GCA_032191745.1 Picea mariana | reverse complement strand
AAAATTTTAATTGTTTCATGTTCTCTATGTAGACAAATATAAATCATCTAAATTATTATTTTTAAATTAATAATCATATAATCATTTTATGTGTAGGGAATAACGATTTTTATAGGTCCTTGGAGAATAAGGTGTTGCTTATTTTTGGGCCCACCATACAAAAGAGGTGTAATTCCTAGAATTCCAACCTCAAAAAAGAATTGATGGATTATCTCGAAAGCCTTTTTGGTGTAGACACATTTAATAAGACCTTGGCCACCGCCGCAACTGGCCAATATTTAAATATATGTGAGAAACATATAGGAAGCACTTGAAACAAAATGATAGGTACACGCATCCTCTGATGATTCCAGAGAGGGAGTGGAAGGCCCTCATTGAGGACGCAAAAGAGAAGAAATTGACAGATGAAGGAAAAACACCTTCTAGTCCCAGAAGCTAAATTACAATTTCAATTCAATACCTCAATTTTTTTTAGATGTAAATAAAATTGTGGTATATATTAACATACTTGAAAATTTTGGTGATAGGTTGACTGACACGTCAAAGGCGACAAAACCAAGGCTTGCCAAATGTGGCCAGCACAGGCTAGGTCATGGCAGCTACTTGAAGTTGTAGTCATGAATTGTAAGTACCTAAATATCTTATTTGTATCGCCTTAAAACTTTTAGGTAATTGTAGCGAATAAGATTAAAAACACATACTCTTATGCAATGCAAGGTGACGAGTTTGGTACTAAAACCACGGAAGAAGACCTCCAGCTTGGTTACAAGTACGACTATAAAGTTGTAGTTGAACACCGAAAAATATTGGGGAAATTACCAAGAACCAATTTGCAAGATAAGGTAAATAAAATTGAATCAACATTAACCTTTATTATTAATATAATACAATCATGTTGGATATCATCGATAAATTTAATGTTTTACAACTTTGTTTAAACCAGGGGAGCAACACCGTCAACAAATGCACTAGTATTGGAGAGTAGTGCATTGATATCAGTTTGAAACCAGAAGATGGTTCTCCCATGCAGTCCCAATATTCCAAAGGGGTGTAGCCCCACGATGGTGCTACAATCGAGCTGGCACATGATGGTAATATGGATGTATTTTAATCATATACTTAATAATTTTGTAGTTATACATTTTGTACTTCTATTTTTTTTTACTTATACATTTATGATTGTCCTTATAAAGTTTGTGGTATCAATGGCAGAGAATGTTGTACTTGAGGATCATACAGTTGAAGAGGAGCATGCGGGGGTAACCATTCCAATGGTGTCGACCAGTGCACTAGGTAAATAATGACATTGCAGGTGTTTTTTTTAATATTACTGAACTAGTTCAATGATATTTAAAAACTGACCATCTAAATTTTGTATTTTTTTCTTTTGTAGGTGATGACTCATCACAACAGTCTCCATTACCCCATAAGTACCCTGCAACTAGGCATGCTCTGTCCGAGACGACACAATCACAATCAGATTTTGAAGAACACCCAGAGAACAAAGATGTAGATATTGATGAAATGTTTAGGAACTATAGAGATAAGAAGAAGAGGTCGACTAAAAGTACTAAATGATGATGTACATGAATATTTTAATAACTGTTTAATACAAAATCTATTTTCTATGAAATACTTCTTTTTACTTGTTGGGTCGCCAAAATGTCATTCTTTTACCAACCTTTTACTTCACTTTTCACCATATTCCGCTTTCCCGCAGCCTTACATTAAGACCATTTTCATGATTACATATGAGTTTAGACCTATTATTTTCCAAAACATTAATTTTAGTATTTTGAGTGAGTTTATGATTAAATATTGGAAAAATGGCATGTTTTCACTTATATATCAAAGTGGGATGAGTTCTATGATGTTTACAGGTACATTTTAATACTCCAACCAAGTCATATGATGTAATAGAATAAAACCTCTTTTCACATCAATTTTCATTCTCTAGTTTTTAGATGTTAAGTTCTTTAGTGTAGTGTATGATGTTATGGAATAGTTGTTACTTTTCTCTTATGAGAATTGAGTTCACTCCAAATGGATCAAGGAAACATTTTATTTCATTGTAAACAATTGTGAATATTGGTATGTATATATGTTTGTTTTTGCTGTAAATATTTCAATAGATTTATATGTTAGGTATTGAGGAATTGAGAGTGATGTGAGGAGGGGGAAGGGGCCATAAGAGCTTCCGCCTTCACGTGGTTGGCCTTGTTTAGTAGAGAATAATTTATTGGAGTTGTTTAATCTTGTAGCAAACCTCCCTCGATCCAATGGAGCAACAACAAAGACAGTGTTGACTTTGTTGCTGCTACTTCAAATCAAGGGAGGTAGTCTGATCAAATATTAGACGTGTGGCTCCAATAAATTATTCTTGAAACCAAGAGGAGATCATTCATGTATGTTTTGACACTCTCATAAAAATGCATCTTAGAGTAAATAATGCACTACAAATATGACTTGTATTGATTTTTTAGATATTTATGGAGGTTGAATGATTTTGGCAGGTACTTTAAGATATTTCTTCGTTAATTGAGGGAAGCTCAAGACTAACAAAGGGTCATACAACTAAAGAAAAACACGCGGGGTCAACCATTCTAACTGTATTGTTGATCAGTTCATCAGATCAGGTGTGATTGCTCCTTTCAACATAGTTTATATAACCATCAATTCTAGTTATGTTTAATGTTTTATGAATTGTTATGTGATTATTTATTAATGCAATGTTTGCTATGTGATAATTTATTGAGATATATCATCTTTTTAGTACTTTTCATGTTCTCGCATTGCATCTAGTAATGGTAGATACGAGTCCATTTATATTGAGTGAAATAAACCTTGGCTTCCTATAGGGATTGATGAAGTGTTAGTTCATGCATCTACTGCTAGGGGTCCTCCTAGAATAAGGCCAAATGAAATGAGAAAAATTTCCATAAATAGTGTTGTTGTACTATGCCTCTTTTTTTCTAAGCGTTGTTCTAGATCATGGAGCATGTACTGTCCATCCATCCTAAATATCCTTGCATGTTGATCATGAAAACCCAAAAAGTGCTTCAACGATACAATTTTCCTCCTTTACGCAACAATACAATTTTCCTCCTTTGGTACAAGATGGAAGCTAAGTAGTATGTCTATCTATCTCAATTAGAATAACATGGATATACCATCTCCTCTCTTTAGTGCAAGACTCAAGATAACCATCATAAACTAGAGGACAACTTAGGTCAAAGGGAGTGATTTTTTAGGTTATGATGGGGTTGCAAAAATTAGAGCTTCCACCGAAACAATGCTAAGCTAAAAAACACTTTCCTTAACATCCTTCTTGTATAAAAAGGTATCAAGATGTATTGAATTAGATAATGAGAAGTGTGAACTAGTATTTAGCAAACTATATTTGGGGGAAACCCAAAGTTGATTAGATCCATCAATGGGAACTTTAGGCATCTTCTCACTTTCTTCTGGGAAGCAAATGTCATCCAAGTGGTAGGTTACTAAGGGATCATCATAAATAAAATCATGATGACCAATGGCATAAGATTCCAAAACGTTTTTTGAACTACCAAGAGTAATTACCTAAGAGTATTTATCATATTCAGGACAAGGTTGATTATAGAACTATAATACCTTATGGTTATATTTGTTAGCAAGGAGATAATGATTAGGTTTCCGATTTTTAGGCTCATATTCATTAGACAAAATTAGTCTTCCAAATCGATCATGCTCGAAAATATTATCTATCATATCATCAAACTGAAATTTGTCAGTGTTAACATCAAGATCTAGATTTATCTTTATATGGTGGAAGATTTTTGTATTTGAAATACTATCGGGAAGATAATTTTGCGAGTTATTTCCATCGTTGACTGTTTGGATTTTTTTATGGCCAAAGAGAGAGGTTTTAAAGGAACGTGTCTAAAGTTGGACTATTTTAAGGCCTATGAAAAGTTGGAGTGAAAATTCATTCTCCACATGATTGAGTGGCTAGGCTTTGGGTCAAAGTTCATATATTATGTCAATATTCTCTTTTCCAATGCTTTGGTTATTGTGTGTGTTAATAGATCCCTTACTTATACTATTCCTCTTAGCAGATCAATGACACAGGGATACCCTATAGCCCCTAATTTATATGTTCTCACATATGATGCCTAGGGTTATCTATTATAAAATGTATTTTACCAAGGTAAAGTTATTGGCCTTCCCCCATAATATTTAATCAACTCCCACCATGCTTATGAACACCTTTTGTAAAGATTCAAAAGAGATACTACAAGAGGAGAAAACCTCTATGATACTTATTAGATTAGACGATCACCCGGGGTGGATTCCTTGCCAATGGAAATGGTTTCAAAGGGGGGAAATCACCAAGTATCTTGGTATTCTATTTAGCATTGACATGACTCAAAATCATATGTGAAACTGGGTTATTAATAAGCTTACAGTCAAACTTGAATACTAGAATAGTCAGGACCTTTCCTTAGTAGCCAAAATCCAAGTGGGGGACAAGGTTTTCAGTTTAATGCATATATATTATTTGTCTCTTTGGCTTCCCAACCAACAGGGCTACAATAAAACCCTATATTAAAAGATCTCTTTTGGGTGAAGAATAAAGGGGAAAAAGTTCTACATATGGTCAAGTGGTTGGTGTGCACTAGGAAACCACAAGATGGAGGACTTAGCATTCTTCATTTGGCCACTTATGGCCTTACCTTGGTAGAAAAGTGGTTTCTTAAGGCCACATAGGGAAATGAATTATGGAAATAGATCATAAGGGACATACTTGGCCAACTATATGTACAAAATTTTCTTCATAGCCAATTCCTTCTTTTTGCACATAGCCTTTTTCTACTAATTGTTATTTGTAGTTTTCATTGGTACCATCATACTTATACTTAGCTCCAAAAATCCATCTGCAACTAATTGTCTTTTTATTTGTTAGAAACTCAACCAACCTTTAAGTTATGTTTTTTCTAAAAACTTCAAGCTTTGACTACATTGCATCACATTACTCAACTTTCTTTGTTCTATTCATATGTATGTGGTTCTTTTTCACTAAAACTTTCACTCATCAATGCATAATTAACTAAAGGTGACTCCAATCACTTGCTTCTTCTAAGCTCAACTTTACATTCTATGCACTCTCTATCTACTTTTGTCTTATAGTTCTCAATCTATCATACATTTCAGGTTCTACAACAAAATCTTAACCATCTTCACCAACCACTTGGGTGTCCTTGGCATTAGAGTAGATTATTTAATTTCTTATCCAAATTAAGGTAGAATTTCAAGAGTGCTAGTAACAATGATATCTTGTGCATCAACATACTTCTCAAATTTTGTTGTGCATGCTTCATCAAAAAAATAAAATGATTTATTACAATTTTTTGATTTTCCAAGTCCCATAAGAAATATTCCTTCGACTGCTCCTCATATCCAAGAAAATTAATACATGTGTGCACTCTATCAGAGAAATTTGAATTGTGTTTCTCCTTTGGAATATGAATATAATAGAGGCTCCCAAATATATGCAATTGTTTAACAGTAGATTTGCGATCACTCCATGCTTCCTCTGGAATAACATTCCAAATAATTTTAGTCAAACTTCTATTGATCAAATAAGCCACACAATTACAATGTTCAACCCTTTCTAGTGAATATTTATGTACTTCAATATGCAATGTGCCATGTCGTAAATAACATGATTCTCACACTCTACAAATCCATTATATTTTGGTGTATAAGAGGTTGTGAATTGCCTCTTAATATCATGTCTTTTGTAGAATGAATCAAAATCATTTGACTTGTATTCTCCACAACTATCAAATATTATGGATTTAAAAAATTTACCACTCTACTTTTCAACTAGATCCTTCCACTCTTTGAAAAATTCAAATGCATATGCTCTCTTCTCTAGAAAATAAAGTGACACATTTATGATGTTATCATAAATTAAGTTCATAATGTACATCTGACCTCCAACATACGGTCTACTTGCTAGTACTAACTTTGCATGCCACACTTTTCCAATAGGGAAAATCTCATGCATTTTCTTGCATAAATTGAATAGTAATAACTTTCCATGCCACACTTTTCCAATAGGGAAACTCTCTTGCTAAGAATACAAGCACAAAGGTCCTATGTTTATGGTAATTCATACACCATGTTAGTCACCAATAAAAAAAATTATTGCTTGAGGCCAAGATTCCAAAAATCTTGCGGACGCACTAATTGATTTAGAAGCCAGGTAAAATAAGAGAAGGTCTAAAGATGGTAGGAATTGTTAAATCTAGCGGAAGCGCTAACACTGATCGAGCCTGAAAATTCATGAATCGTGATCCGTCGAGATTAACGACTGAGACTAGTTGCGGAGGTTAAAGTTGCACGAAGAATAACACCTAAAAGAGGTCTCGCAATTTAAACCACGGATTTCTCTCGAGGGTACGTCGCATCACCAGGCGCATTGTGTAACGAAAGGTGGATTTCCTCAAAGCCACTTTCTTACACCCCCGCAAAGTTGAAAAGTATAAAAGGTCGTCAGTTGATTTATTTAATTTGTTTATTTCTTTTGAATACTGGAACCGTTAGAACCTTGGTGCGACCACCATTTTCCACTTGCAGCCCAACAATACACCATATGCACACCATTTATGCTCGTTTCCAGGTATTTACATCATAACCATGGATCCCATTATAACCTCAATGACAGAACAAGACTCTACAACAATAGAAGATGCTCTAATTGACAGGGACACAGATGTTTCCGATGCTGAAATCACCATTTCCCCTATCTCTGTGTCCAGAAGTAATTTGTCTGATATAATCGGTAAAATTATATTGTTCCTAGAATTTGTCCAGGCCACCATAATACCCTATGTTATCGAAATTGCTTTCTTATTCCCTGAATTTGTAGGTTGGTGCGCCGAACAATATTCTCATGAAGAAAGGGTCATTGTCAATAAACAGGGGTCCCAAGTCTTGTGTAGGATAGACGGTCTGTCAATTTGAGAATCCCTCGATCTACCAGAATCTTTTTTTGCAAATTTTGAACCATTCGATGAAGAGAAATTGATTAGGGTATATAGGGAATGTCCATCAGAAGTCTGAAGCCTATTTTTATAGCAAATTGTCAAACCTTAACATTTTTTTAGAAATTCTTTCTATGCCATTGAATGTAAATCTAATGATCATTGAAGTCCAATGGGTCTGCTCCTTATTGATTCAAGTCTTAGGGTTAGACAATGAAAAGTATGTGGTGGAAGTCATGCTCGGTTTCCTTTTGACCTTTTTCAAGTCTGATTTTGGTCTATCAGTTTGTATTAACTTTGATAAATTCCTAGCTGATACTATTCATAAACAAATAGTGAATTTCCAGTCCCTGAGACATTTCAGATACTATACTTATCTGTTGAAACTTTTCCTAGCAAGTAACAATAGAGAATTTCCTGAAACAACATTTGTGTCAACTGAATGCAAAATAATTACATTACTCATCTTCATTAACAAAGTTATGCCCATGATTTATAGTTTGATTTTCAATACTAGCTTGCCTAGAGTTCTAGATGACATGAGAAGTTATCTACAGCCAAATCCAGAGAACAGAGTGAGAGATTGGGTAATATTCATGCATTTAACAATAATCTAGGTTTATGGTTGTCATGAATCTCCTTACCTATTGCCTGATTTTCTAACTCCTAGAATATTTTCCCTTGAATTCATCAGGCAAAGAATTATATATGAAACAAAGCATTTCCTAAAGTTGCACAGAGCCACCAACCTTAACTTCCCTTTTGTCATTGGCCCCTTTATTTTCAAGTCCAGATCATGTTTATATCAGGTTCAAGCAAAGCTCAAAGTGTTTGGTTTTTCACAGTTACAGGGAAGAAGATATGATCCACACCAGATCATATCCAAAAGAAGACAGATGAACAAAAATGCTCCTTATGAGCATGAACAAGTTGAAGGTTTTGATAGGTTGGTGAAACTAGAATTCTTTGTTGATGTGGAAGTGAACCTGCAACCAATTCAAACACAACAAGTGGAAGTAACCCGACAGCCAATTCAAGCACAACAAGCTCCTTGGAAGCTGATGATTAAAGTTCCTAAAATAAGTGTTTACAACAAGAGAATCATTTCAGAGGCTATGGACATTGATGACCAATAGACTGTCAAAAAGAAGATGAAGGTTACACATCCAACACAGATTGTGGATTTAGAAGATGAAGAGTCCAGGGATCAAGAAAATCTAAATATGGTGGAAAGTGGTACTAGCACTGTAGAGATTGAAGAAGGAAATAAACTCCAAAGTGAGGCCAGCTCAAGAACCTTTTGCAGTAAGAAATATATTTTTGATAAAACATCGGGGTAAAATTATCGGTCTAGGGAAGATTTGGCAAAATAGTATGCTAAGAAGGGAAATATATCTTTGGGTGAGATTAAGGATTTATTCCCTGAAGTGGAAACAATCTCTCAGCATAAATCTTCTATGTTCACAGTAAGAGATCTTGAAAACAAGACCTTTAACATCGCAGTTGTAGAAGAAGACAAAGTTTATGAGATAAAGATAAAATATGACAATATAAGTGCCCCAGACAAGGTCAAATTCCACAAGAAAACTAGTGACATGTTATATTCTGATTACTTGAGTTTGAACTTGAAGAATTCAAAATTGTCATCTTATGCAGAAAAATTGGAAAGGCAATTGAGGCAAGAAAAGGCATCTAACAAAACTTGGAAAACTCAGGTTAAGAGGTTGGAGTCTAAAGGTTACCAAGGGGTGAAGTATTCATTAGATGAGAAAGACAAAATAATTCAAAGTTTGAAGAAAAGATTGAAAATGCCTGCTATAGAGCATCCACAAACAATAGAACTGGTAATTCTGGAACAGGAAAAGACAACACTTGATCAAGAGATACTAGATTACAAAGCTAAGGCATTGCAACTGGAACAAGAAAAGGTGAAATGGTCACAGGAAAAGACAAAATTGCTAAATAAGCTATGGTTTCAGCTCCTACTACAGAAATTGGATCAAATACTGAAGAAATTGTCCAGGCTATGTCACATGTTAGTCTGAAGGAAGGAGAAATCAAAGGACTAGAGGAAAGTATAGAGAAATTGAAGCAGGAGATGCATGCAAAAGATGAAAGAATAGCTCAATTTCAAAAGGAGAATGCAGTCTTGCAAGAGAGAATAAATGAATTGAAAGTGAGGTTAAGAGGAAAAGGTTTGTTACATGGGACCAAGCATATCATTTGGGACTCTATAGCTACTAAAGCTACCAAATTCAGATCATATTTGAATTTCATTAAGGATAGAGACAACATAGCCAATCCAAACATAAGTGTACTTTTGTGAATGAAAACTTATACAAAAATCTGTCAGAATGGGTTCATAACGTCATAAATTTACTAAACTTTGTTCCTACTACTGACCTTCAAACCATTGGAGTTAAGGACATAACTACATTGATTATTTTGGCTAGGAGGGTTATCGTCAAACATAACATTTTGAAATTAGTCTAAACTAAAGCAACACAGATGGAGCAGAGTGTACAAGAGTTTAAAGATTTATTTGAAGAATTGTTTATCAAAGGTCTTCCACCATTTTGGGATGGAAAGGGAAAATTGTATGACCAGGAAGAATATAATACTCATTTGAATCATCCCATAATGGATCATTCTAAGTTTGAAACCCTGGAGGAGAGTTTGAAAGGAGCCACTTTAGTTGACCAACTGGTTATCGACTTTGAGATTCTGAATCAGTTCAAAACAGTCAAGCTTAGACTGCTAGTCATGTCATATGCTTCTTGCATTGACTTGAAGATTTTGGTAAAGGAGATGACAGATTACAACATTCCTTCTGATTTGCAGTGGAAGGAAATAGTTCGGCTGGGTAAGAGAAAATGCAGTTTTCCAGGGCCTAGTAGATGATGTCCAGATGTCAATAATGGACAACAAATCACATGAAAGGTCGAAACCGAGTTAAAGGGTGAAGAAAAGGATCGAACTACCGAAAGGGTTGAACCCCAGATTTTTTGAACGATTTCTTTCCTATTTTCGTAATTGGTTTCAAACCGAAACAATTCTTTCCTATTTTGTAATAGGTTTCAAATTGAAATAGTTTCTTTTCTATTTTAATAGGTTTCAAAACAAAATGTTTTCTTTCCAATTTTATTGTAACCAGTTTCAAACCGAAGGAACTAAGTTTGTATAAATGCTAGGAATTCCAAATGTATGGGGCGTTGGCAGAAGTGCAAGGGCACAAAATATAGCTATTCGGAACCTGAATGTAATTTTCTAAATCCCTATGGAATGCACATGCAGATGTCCTAAACTTTCTATGAAAATATTCTAATGGTGGTGTTCTGATATTCGTCTTCTTTCTTTGTATGTATTTCATGTGTTCTTGATTTCATTTTCACTCTTTCCTATTTAAATTGGATATTTAAAGGTCCAGAATTCATCTTGTGATGCTCTCGACTTAAGCAATTTAAATTGTGTTAAGTTCTTCCTAACTAGGTCAACATTCATCTTATTTGATGCTCCGGTGCAGTTATCCGTTCTCCTTTCTTCTTACACCCTACAAATTTCAATTTATAATTCAGACTCATTACCTCATTTAGCCTTTATCCTCTAGATRTTTCTACCTACCAGCCAGTTCTTTCATTTGTTTCCATAAGTTTGACTCCATAGCCCTAAGTATCCCTCCCTTTCTTYCCAGCAAAATCATAAAAAACCCTTTCAAAGCAACAAAACCTAGCCATCGACTTGTTAAAGAAAACTTATATGTTAGAGACCAAGTTACAAGAGAGAGCCCTCTCTGAGATGAGTAGCCTAGTACCCAACTCCAAAGTGGTTTGTAGGTTACCTTTGTCATTTKTTTTCTYGGCCAAAACAAATTTACARAGTGYTAACACACCATATTCAATTTATGTAKTAAAGTTAAACTAGAGAAACGTAAATATCCATACCTTCAATGACATAGTCTACTAGAGTCAATTRTTGTTGCCAATGCATAGTTAGCACCAATTTATTTTCCTTACAGTTGATATAGACCATCTTCTTCATAACTTGAGCTATGAGTGCATATCCTTTTTATTTGTTAGTAAAATAAATAACAAATGAATGTGCAAAAAAGACAACTATTGTTTAAACTGTGGCATGCATAGTATGGCTACATAAGGTACAAGAGTGGTTTTAGGTCAATAATATTAATTGCATCAACATACAACACTTTGGATCACATAGAAAATATCATATCTTTGATCTCACTACAAAAATATCCTTACAACCTATGGCTCAAAAATGTTTTATAGTTCTTTGTTCACTATTTACCTTGGCTTGTTTAGGCTCCACTTTGTTCATTTGTCATATCTCTCTCATATGGTTCATATATTATTTCATTGCATATATAACAAGGGATACGTGGAAGCTTAGTCCCTGCCAAGTAGATTTGGAAATGGAAATGGTAGTTTGATTATGGCTCCTCTAGTTTCGTAACCTTTGTACTTGAAAGATCCAATCAGTTGGTAATTATGGGTAGTTATGGTTGAATATGTGATCACCGAGATAATATTTTAGGCAATTGTTGTATATTTTTATAGTAAAGGTATGGATATGACATGTAAGTAAGAATCATGATTTTGTGGATGAACTTCCTCTAAAAACTAAATATAATATGACGATATAACAACAAATTATGAATTTTAAATTTTAAATTTTCATTTCAAGAGTAGCACGAAATCCTTAACTATGGTTTAATATGTGGTAATTGTATAATATGTGGAAATTGTATGGCAAGTTTTTTCTTCGTGGTCACTATCATATAGTGATTTCCTCTTGAGTGATGGGATGGTGCAGTGTATGTGTAGGTTTGAATATTATGCATTGATGGCTTCTACGGACCAATCTTTATATTGTAATCTTTCATTAAGTATTTAAGTATTTATGCATGRATGGCTTCTGCAGGGACTAATAATGCTTTTAATATAATCATGATAGTAAAGATTATATGTCTCTCCTCAAATATTTCCATCATGATAGTAAAGATTATATGTGTTGTATGTCTCTCCTMAAATATTTCCACATGTTTTTTACACTGTCTTTCTCCTTACCTCTCAAACACCTTGATTGGCATGAACTCTAGCCATATCCAGACCTRGGATCTCCATTACACTTCACTCATTGATAAAATCTATTGTAATGGATCCTCATAGTGTTAGGATAATTTTAACCTAACACATATCACTTTCTCATCTAATGACTAAGACCCCAACATATTCATCATTTTCCAAGGACAAGCCAACATTTTCACTGAATCCCTTACACTTACACCTAGGGATTCTAGATCCACTTTCTATTTAGACACCTAAATTTAATTACCTAAATATGGTGGTCAAATGTGTAGATATGTTCTATATTCATGGATTTGTAGCCTTGCTACCTACTTGCAAACCTTCGCAAAGATGATAGAAGAGAATATTCCCCTTCCTGCAAGTAACCATTTAAACGGAATTTCCTAAGCATAGTGGTATTCTCACCAAACTTCTATAAAGATATATGTGGGGGTCATCAAAGAATAACCTACCAACAACACTCTTACATTCATTACTACATGGGATGGATTTTGTTAGGCCTTGAGAAGGAATTTTTATTCTCCAGTTTATTTATCTAACTGAATGTGCAAGATGGCCTATCTCTCTTGACTGGAGAGAGTGATAATCGCTCTTCACTGAGCATAAAACAATCTCTTATCACAACAAGATGAAGGTGTTTAGATGCGGAATCCTAGAAGGAGGCTTAACCTCTTGTGCAAGGCTCAAAACTATATTTTGTCTTACCCAGTCGAACCACTTTCTTCTATTGCAAATTGGAAGGAATGTCGTAATCTGTCATCTCTTTTGGATATGATTTGGTGTGGATCATACCTCCTTCCTTGTAACTGGAAACGAACAAAAATGACATGCAAATGGTGTACAGTTGAGCTGCAAGTGGAAAACGATGGTCGCGATAGGGTCCTAACGGTTCCAATATTCGAAAAGTAATAAACCAAATGAAATAAATCGACTGATGACCTTTATACTTTTCAAAATTTTGGGGGGTGTGAGTAAATGGTTTCAAGGTAATCCACCTTTTGTTCCGGAATGCGCCCRATGATGCCACGTACCCTTGGGAGAAAACTGTGGTTTGAATTGTGAGACCTCTTTTTGGTATTATACTCCATGYAGCCTCAACCTCTGCAACTATTCYCGACCATTGATCTTGACAGATCACGATCAATGACATTTCAGGCCTGAAAAACTTGCATATTCCACCATATTTAACTTTTCCCTACCATATTTATACCTTATCTTATTTTATTTGGTTTCCAAACCCATTAGCTTAAGGGAAAGAGCTCATTTTTTTAAAAACACCTACAAATCGTCGGTCTTTCGACGTCCCTAACATCGGTCACATGGTGTCCTTGTCGTTGGTATATAATTGATTGTTGCTCCACCGATGTTTCTAGATGTCGTTCTTTCGACGTCCCTAACATCAATCACATGGCATCCTTGTCATTGGTATATATTTGATCGTCTCTGCACCAACGTTGCCAACCATCGATCTTCCAACGTTTGATTTCGTCGGTCACTTGGTGTCCTTGTCATTGGTATGTAGCTAACTATTGCTCCCCCGACGTTGCCAATCGTCGATCTTTTGATGTCCCTAACGTCAGTCACATGGCATCCTTTTCGTTGGTATATAATTGAATGTCTCTCCACTGACATTGTCAGTCGTCGGTCTTCCGACGTCCCTAATGTTGGTCACATGGCATCCACATTGTGGAGATCGATGAAATGGGACGTCGAAATTTCGATGTCTCCGACGTCGTTGTAGAGAAGGCTATATGGGGTTTGGACAGTCAAATCCTAGATGACATGTGTCTGCATTAAACGTCGCAATATAGACGATACCTATGGCATCATAAAGGCGACGTCATGTAAAATGAAGTTTGAGGGGGTCCGTTGTTTTTCATTCTCCTGTCAATATAAAGTGGAAACTACGTCAAACACACCATCGGAATATGAAACAAATGTACTACTGCTAACCCCTCATGTAGGTAGAATAATATGTTTTCCATGTAATAAAGTTCAACGTAAGTTAATAAGGCCTATTTAATACATGTGAACAAGTCAATATTTAAGAATACCTAATAGAAGCTTCTGCTTCTAGAAAGGTCTTCCTCTAGAATTTCCCTTAGAAGATAGAATTAGTATAAATAAGAGTTTGAGGCATGAGAAACTTCATCTTGAGAATTATTTTAATACATCTATGCTCTGTTGGAGGTTTCCCCCTCGAATAGGCAAGTGAACATTGGTTTCTTTGAATAAAGGTATCATTTTTGGTGTTTCTCTTCTCAATATTTTGTTGTTCCATTGATATATGTTGAATATTATTATTTCTACATATTATATTACATCTAGTACCTTACATGTAAGAATAGGTTTGGTGTTTATATGGAACTAAGAGGAAATTGGTTTGGAAAGGAAATTGTAGTAATCTAGGGCATGTTACTCAAGGATTTAATTAATCTATAATCAAGTTGTAATATCACACTTTCACATATGTCATCATGAATGCCTTTAAAGGAAGACTAACCCCCCCCCGCCCCCCCCACATCCACCTCTCTCTAAACATAAGAGAATCAAATTATAAAAGGTAAAGGCTTGGGGAAAGGCATTTCAGATCATGTGGGACATGAAAGTATCTCCGTTGGGGCTATGTATGCTTGTTGGCATCGGATTGAGTCTTGTGACACTGGGGTGACTCTATCGGGGCTATGGACGCTCATTGGTGGCAAAGCAACACCATAGAAATTCATAATCAACTTGTATTTTCAAGATTCTTGAAGTATTGTTTCCATGTTGTGCTTCTCATTCCTTCCTGAAGCTAATTCTAGTTGAGAAGGATATATTATGGTAATAAATCTATTATGGACTAGGTTCTGACCTCTCCTTTGCA
>JASDQU010104739.1:175793-201987 GCA_032191745.1 Picea mariana | reverse complement strand
CATTCATTCACAATTATGAGACACAGATTTTTCAAGAGGAAACCCAACCCGGGAAAAAACCTCGTCTTCTTAAGATGTTCAGCAAGCACCAACTTCGTTACAACTCATCTTTTATGAGCATCAACTCATAGAGGCTACAACCTCCGATTGCCAGCACCAACTGGCTGAGAGCACCAACTCCCACAGAATCCCAGCACCCACTGGGTGGAAGCCCCGACTTCCTTTTACTTCAGCACCAACTGAGTGAAGGCACCAACCTTCAGATTCTACAAGCACCCACTTGCAGAGAAAGAGACATACGTCTCCCTAGCACCACCCTACCACCCTAGTTTACCAAAATACATATTGCTTAAATCAACTTGTTCATTCTGATATAGCTTGCTTACCCCTTCTGCTGATCTTCTCTGTATTCTTCACTGTTCCTGATCTGCTGCTCTGCCTCACTGTCCTCTGCAGCCCATTCTCAGCATCTTCTCCTGTCACGCAGATTCACCTCTTTTTCTCCCATCCATTGCGCTCCTTCTTTCTCACAACAACAACACCCATTCCTCTCTGTTCAAGCGCATTTTATAGATTCTCTACATGCAAAGGTTTTCCATGCGTTTCTCAACTGCAACTCCAGTTTCCCTTTCTTTCAGTCTTTCTTCTGCTTTTCGCATGCCAGCCTTCTCCTTGATTTTCTGACCTGCCTCTTTGCATCCCTCCTTTACACATGCCACTTCATGCAATGCTGCCTTAACTGTCAGTCTATTTTTAGACTAAAAGTCTTTCTGCTTTTCTTAACTCCAACTGCAGTTTCCTTTTTCGTTTATTCTTTCTTCTGCTTTTCGTATGACAGCGTTCTCCCTGATTTCTGAACCGGCTCTTTACTTGCCTCCTCTACGCGTGCCACATCATCTAACGCTGTGTTCCAGCATCTGCGTTCCAGTAGTCGTGTTCCAGCAGTCGTGTTTCAGCATTCGTGTTCTAACAGTCGTGTTTCAGCATCTACGTTTCAGCATGTTTCACTTTTGTGTTGCAGCATCTGTGTTTGCTTCCAACAGTCGTGTTTCAGCATTCGTGTTCCAGCAGTCGTGTTTCAGCATCTACGTTTCAGCATGTTTCACTTTTGTGTTGCAGCATCTGTGTTCGCTTCCAACAGTCGTGTTTCAGCATTCGATTTCCAGCAGTCGTGTTTCAACATCTGTGTTCGTATTGGTGTTGCAGCATCTGTGTGCGTATAAAAAAATCTTGATCATCTGCGTCATTCTTCTGTTATAGCCATCAATGACGACCTTAACCATCTGCGTTAGCTTCTGTGTTCCAGCGCTGTTTCAGCACTGTTTTTCAGCGTCTGTGTTTGCATTTGTGTTGCAGCAGTTCGCATTTGTGTTGCAGCGTGTTTCAGCATCTGTTCTTCATAAACAATCGATTGCCATCAATGACAACCTTGATCATCTGCGTCATCTCTGTTGTAGCCATATTTCCAACAAACTAGAACAAAACAAGACAGAATACAAACTTCACCTTAGAATTCATTGGTATATAAACTAGTTCAGAGAGGGATAAGTGACATACCTTTTAAATTATGTTTGATCCTCGCTAGTGTCCTCCTTGTCGCTCCATATTTGGATTTGCTGGATGGTGAACCTGTTTAAGAATAACAAACCAACAAAGAGAGAGAGAACAAGGATATATATATTCCAATGAATTCTATGTATAAGATCAAGGAGTTATACAATAAAAGATAAGACACCATTATAGAGAAAAAATGTATTGATGCATTATATTAAATGGAAAGTGGAGAATACAACCCATCCCTTGATGTTGAGAGATCTCTTTCAATGGATCTTTGCTCCAACAGACACACCTTTTCTCCAATGCCTTGATGAAGAAGATCCACAATCTGACCTAGAGAGCTAAAGCAAAGCTATCTCAAGCATAATCTATGGCAGAACTCTTCATACATATGCAAGCCTTTTCACACCTTATCAAACCTTAGCCTTTTCAATAAGAAATCCCTCCTTATATGAGGTGAAAGAGGGATGGATGAGGAGATTAGGATGATCCCACTAAATCAGAGAAGTGAGTAAGATCCAAACCGATCGGAGGCTACTTCATCTTCTAGAATATTCCCTTCTAGAACATTCATGAATTTTGACTTTTACCTTGTTTAAGCATCATCGCACCCTAGTCACAGGAAGCCTATGATGACGTCACAGTCCATATTTTGTGCAGAGTGCGATGATCAAGCATCGTTGCACCTTAAGCATGAGGTAGGGTGCGATGATATTCCTTGTCATAGTTTTGGAGAGAGGAAAAAACAACCACTTTTCTTATGGAGAAAGTCTCTTTTAATACTTTCAAGGAACATGAAAGTGAGTTATGCACATGTCATTAGGGTGACAAAAATAATGTGTAACACCAAGTTTCAACTAGACAAATAATATCAATATCACTCGAGATCCAATTTATCTTAAGACCTTTGCGCCATGGAAAGCCACGACAATTCCAAAAAAGGATCTCTAGTGTCCCAAATTACTAGTTATTATTATCCTTCTGGTCTATATCCCTAACAATAGCTTTTTGATTTCTAATTATTGCCCATTTTCCTTCTTTCTTGGCTTCTTTTACCTTTGAACTTCCTTCCTTAATTCAGCTTGGTCTTTGGAAATGAGGTCCTCATTTATTAATGTTCTTCACCCTTTTAAGCTCGAAGAGTTTGCCATAACAATAAGGACTCATTAGGTGCATAGAGAATCTGTCATAACAATAA
This sequence comes from Picea mariana, assembly GCA_032191745.1. Classification (NCBI taxonomy): domain Eukaryota; kingdom Viridiplantae; phylum Streptophyta; class Pinopsida; order Pinales; family Pinaceae; genus Picea; species Picea mariana. Next base: position 199,232 of record JASDQU010104739.1, on the reverse strand, counting down.
TAGTATGCTAAAGATGGGAGTGAATTACATTACATATTGAAATCAAACAACATGGAATATATTGTAAATAGAAATATGATAAACATAATGCCAAAACAATTGAGATAATAAAATAATAAGAAGATGATGTGATTAGAATATGAATATAATAAACATACATATAAATATAGATATGCCAATATAATAAACATATATTGTTAGAAGCAATCATCTGTGTGTGTGTGTGTATTACCAATGGAAATTATATAATGACAAATTACATTCCAGTACAACCAACATAGCTCCATCTTCGGTCATGAATTTTATTATCTAAAAAATGTTTTCATCTCAATGGATTTGATCCCTATAGACACATGATAAATCTGGAGTTAAGATGGAGCTGTACTGGTGTAAAAACTACCGATCAAAATGCAAGTTCATGTGGGGGAAAGATCAAGACTTTAGGTGATGAAATATGAAGTACAATGTTACGAAGTTGCTTTCAATTGAAATAGCTAGTAATTAGTCAAATTAATTTTTTGATTCATTAACCAAATTCAATATTTGCATACATTTTAATACAAAATCAGTGAAATACAATACTTAGAATACTTTTTTAATTAGAGATTCTTAAAGTTCGTAATAGAGTAAAAATTGTGAAACCATTTCATCGAGAGTGTATAGATCAAACTTTATTATTATTCTTTATATTTAATATTTTAAATTTAATTAAATAAATTCAATATATTATAATAGTTGAATAATACAAATTAATATAATATTTGGAAAAATTAAAAAATAATAAAATATAATAATTGTGATTGTAATAAACAATTATATTGTAGCTTTGTCTTGTAATCTTTGAATAATAAAAATAAAATAAAATAAACATTATTATTAGATCAATATTTTTACCCTTATTTAATCTTTCTCAATTTACACTATTAATTTTTCTCTCTTTCAACGTCTCTCTCCAACGGCCATATTTCACCCTATTTATTACTCCCCCCAGCAGACTCTTTTCAATCATTCTTAAAGTTGTTATTGTCCCTAATGATGGGTGGAGTTTCCACTCGAAATGTCGGTTGTTTCAAAAACTCTCACACAGTTAAATCTCTAGAAGAAACACACATATTATGGCCAACTGTGAAAGCCTACACACTAAAATCTATACTATTATTATTAATGAATAATTACATCATAATGTTAGTATTATGAATTTTGATTGAAAACCCTAAAACCATTCACAAAGAACCTAGTTAGAGAAAATCAAATAAAACTTGCAAGAGAATTGAGAGAGAGAGAGAAAGAGACAATAATGAGAGAAAGAATGAGAAAATCTATTAATCATAACATGAAAAATAATGAGAGAAATAACGAGAAAATCTATTAATCACAACAGGAATAATGAGTAATACTCAGGCATATAAGTAGTCCAAGAGAAGCAATGCGTCAAACTTAGGGAGTACATGTGTTGATGTCATGGAGTATTCTAAGAGAAGCAATGTCTCGATCTTAGGGAGTACATGTGCCAATCTCATGGAATAATCCAAGAGAAGCAATGTCTCGATCTTAGGGAGTACATGTGCCAATATCATGGAGTAATCCAAGAGAATCAATGCACCAATCTTAGGGATTACATGTGCCAATCTCACGGAGCACATGCTCCATGCACCATAGGAGTGATCTAAAGGAGATCTCGACACTAACGCATTGTAATGAGAGTCAACTACTAGCTAGTCTTAGTTAATTGTTTAAGAGGAAACAGTTTAACCGAGTGACAAGTGTGGAGACCAAGAATAACACATTCATGCAAAGGAAGTGTGCCCTCATGCCCTGAAATATAGGAAATCGATGCATGAGTGCTCATCCACCAGTCAACTAAGATCAACAATGGTTGAATTGAAATCCTGAATGAAGTGACAATATGCCCTACCTTTTAGGAAGCACCCTAATTTTTAGAAAATATCCTAAAAAATGGGAGACCCTCTCGGTGACTAGAATTCCATAAAAAATAGGAGACCCTCACAATGACTAACAAAATTAGAAAAAAGAATTACTAGGTGAATGTGTAATATCTCCAACACCCCCCTTGAACACTACTTTGGTGTGATGAAGAATGGGTCTCGACTACAAGACCATGTTAGGTACCCATTTTACAATGCATCTAAATGAATGAACATTGTAAAAGCAAGGAAAGAGGGAAAACTTCATGGGAAACCCCCCCTCCCTCTCAAGGTACAATGCATCAAAAAATAAGAAGAAAGCAGTTGTGTCCTTTTACTCAGTAAAATTCTTTGTGAAGATGCATAAATCTGTATGGATCTATTTAAGTCCTTTGGAAACCTGTCTTGCCTTGTCATCTACTACCCTCTTGATCTTGTGGGCCCATATTCACTTAACAAGCTTCCTTTATGAAAGAATCGGCACCAGATACGGAGTTTGGTTCTCAAGGATATTCCCTACAACCTCTTCATAGGGATGAGGGATTGGAGCTTGAACCATGTAGTAATAGATGAGAAGCATTGGTTCAATAGATGCAAGTGAATGAGGAGGATCCTCAAACTGGGATATCATCCTCCTCTGGTCTAGTGGATCTCCCACAAGGTCACCTACTCCCTGTAGGATGGAATGTGCCCATTTGGGCATCTGTTGTGGTTCATCATATCTATGTCCATCACCTTTCAAATCTGATTCAAAACTTATATATTAAGTCTTATATGAATGTGTGGAATCATCATCTTGGATGTTTGGTGTAAGAGGATTTCCATGCATCCTTTGAGATGCATCCCTTTGACCATTCCCTGAGAAGCCTATTTGTTGCATGTCCCTGAAATTTAGATTACCAAATCTCTCGTACCCAAATATACTATCATCATTAGAATGAGTTAGTAGCAATGAGGAATCAGATTTAGCAATAAACTTAGAGAATGTATACATCCGACATCAATGATTGACCTCACCAACAACAATATTGAAGTTGTTGTACATGTCATATATGGTCATAGAATCTGTTGTGAACTCCACCCTTCTACTCAATTGTATTATCTAATAAACAGAGAGTAGATTCATGGAGAGTTTCAGAACATGCAAGACATTCTCAAAAGTTCCATGTTGGATTTCTATTCTCCCTTTTCCAATGACCTCTATTGGAGTATCATCATCCATGAGGATGGGAGGACCTGTGCTAGTAGTTAAAGATGTGAAGACATATTTCATGGTTTCCATGTGACGAGATGCACCTGAATCCAAAATCTATGCAGTGGGAGAAGAATGAGTAGAAATCAAAGCATGCTAATTACCTCATTTTGTACGCGCTAGATATTTTGACTTTTTCTTAGCATCCTCGGGGATGTGTTCCCAAAGATTGTGCTTTTGAAGTACCTGCATCATGAGATCAATTCATTTCTTCATGCATGTTGATTCAGGATGAGATCTGTGATTGTAGTAATTGCATTTTGTCTTCCCTTTCTTTTCCTTTCTACCTTTGGAAACTGAGGTTCCATTGGAGGAATTTCCTTCCTCCTCTTGCTCAAAATGCACCTTTCCCTTTCCTTTCTTCTTGACCTTCGAATAAGATTTGTTGCTGSCATCATGCATAGAAAGTGCATGCACCTTGGGGTCTTGATTAGACCCATCTGGATGAGCCTAGTTTGCTTATGTGTTATGGACTCACTCCACCCTTCTACTCAATTGTATTATCTAATAAACAGAGAGTAGATTCATGGAGAGTTTCAGAACATGCAAGACATTCTCAAAAGTTCCATGTTGGATTTCTATTCTCCCTTTTCCAATGACCTCTATTGGAGTATCATCATCCATGAGGATGGGAGGACCTGTGCTAGTAGTTAAAGATGTGAAGACATATTTCATGGTTTCCATGTGACGAGATGCACCTGAATCCAAAATCTATGCAGTGGGAGAAGAATGAGTAGAAATCAAAGCATGCTAATTACCTCATTTTGTACGCGCTAGATATTTTGACTTTTTCTTAGCATCCTCGGGGATGTGTTCCCAAAGATTGTGCTTTTGAAGTACCTGCATCATGAGATCAATTCATTTCTTCATGCATGTTGATTCAGGATGAGATCTGTGATTGTAGTAATTGCATTTTGTCTTCCCTTTCTTTTCCTTTCTACCTTTGGAAACTGAGGTTCCATTGGAGGAATTTCCTTCCTCCTCTTGCTCAAAATGCACCTTTCCCTTTCCTTTCTTCTTGACCTTCGAATAAGATTTGTTGCTGGCATCATGCATAGAAAGTGCATGCACCTTGGGGTCTTGATTAGACCCATCTGGATGAGCCTAGTTTGCTTATGTGTTATGGACTCAATGAAGTATGGAAATGTATCCATAGTCCATGTTGATCCTGAAGTCTACCTACCTGAATGGAAAGTAGAGATAAACACAACATATTCCAGACCCAGTTTTTCCAAAAATGAAAGAACAAGCTACTTTTCTTATGTGGATTTGTCAACACCACATCCCTTCAATTTAATAAGAAGGGATTTGAACTTCGTAAAGAATTCCTTAATATTATCAAATCTTTTTGGATCCAAAGAATTCAACTCTACCTCAAGCATATGACCTCTCATCTCATCATACTTTCCAAAGAGATCGACTAGTGTGGTCCAAATCCCATGCAAATAAGTACAAGCATCAATATGAAACCATAAATCGGGAGATACTGACATGTAAAGAAGATCGTGATCCTCATAAATGCAGTTGAAATACTTTTTTCAATTGTTGATGTTGGTTCAACCTCTATAGCCATTGTCAATTGGTATAAGCCTCGATGCATGGGTTGATGCTCTCTCCTTGGCTTCCAATCAAAATAATTATATGGTGTGTGAAAAACCCATGTTGATTCCATCCTTCCTGACTAAATCTCCTCTTGAACCTGAAAAAAGGCCTATTTTCCTTGCTTCTAGCAACCTATGGGCTCTGATACCATGTGAAGTTTTGGTGAAAACCCTAAAACCATTCATAGAGACCCTAGCTAGAGAAAATCGGATAAAACTTGTAAGAGAATTGAGAAAGAGAGAGAGAGAGAGAGACAATCTATCAATCATAACATGAATAATGAGTAATACACATGCATATAAGTAGTCTAAGAGAAGAAATGTGCCAATCTCATGGAGTACATGCGCCATAGGAGTGATCTAAAGGAGATCAAGACACTAACTTACTATAACGGGATTCAACTTCTAGCTAGTCTTAGTTAACTATTTAAGAGGAAACAATTTAACTAAGTGACAAGTGTGGAGACCAAGAACAACGCATTCATGCAAAGGAAGTGCACCTTCATGCCCTAAAATCTAGGAAATAGATGCATGAGTGGTCATCCACTAGTCAACTGAGATCAATTGTGATTGAAGTGAAGTCCCAATTGAAGTGACAATGTGCCCTACCTTTTAGGAAGTGCCCTAATTTTTAGGAAATCCCCTTAAAAATAGGATACCCTCTCAGTGATTAGAAATCCCTAAACAATAAGTGATCCAGGTGGATATCAGTGGCCACCCACCTTTTCCGGTTGGCTCAAAACAGTTTTCTGGCAATTTTGGCAATTTACTATTTTTAGCAGTTTTTAACTTCCGGGGCCATTTTGAGGGCCGAAATGAAGGTTTTTCGAGATCGAGGTTCTCAATGATAGATCCTCCCTCCTTAGGAAGAAATGGTCTCCATTGCGTTGAGTTCCCGGGGGAGAGGGAAAAGCATTTGCTGAATCTGCATCTTGGTGAGCTGCTTGCCTTGTTGGAGACGTCGTGCTGCTCAGTTTGTGGAAGTCTGTCATGGACCTGTTGAGGCTGAGGCTGTTCAACAAGTCGGGCTACATGAGAGGATGATGTGTAGAAGGAATATTTGTGATTTGTTGCAACCTTGTCAACCTACTTGTGTTGGATAGAAGGTGCTTGGGGTGAGGTTGTAGTGGTTCCAATGTCCTTCTATTCCCCTTTTGAAAAGATTGTGAAGAAGCTGAATTTTGTAGTAGGAGATACTACCTTGCGGCACTTTTTTGGTGGAACAGTAGTCGAAACTACCTCTGGTATTCTATAGAGATGACCCCCCAAAGTAACAATGAAACTGCAGGGTCGAGACTCATAAACAGCATGGCGCTTCCACATATATGGTTGGCCCAAGAGAACATCACAGACATCAAGTGGGGCAACATCACATAATACCTCATCCTTGAAGGGTTGGATACCGTATGACAATCGACACTGCTGGCTGACACGAAGATCTCATCCTTGGCGAAGCCACCTGATGTTGTATGGCTGCGGGTGTGGTGTTGTCGACAATCCCAATTGTTTGATGACCTCTGCTGAGATGAGGTTCTTCTAGATTCCACTATCAACAATAACATATAGCGAGGTCCCCTTCAACCACATCTGTGAATGAAAAAGGTGCTCCCCCTCTTCGGGATCTGTTGCTTCTTCAGGTTGAATTGTTGCGGTTGCGACAATAGCAGTGGGGTCTGCGTCAATGATCTATCCTTTACCAGTATTTTCAGAATCAGATTCTGAATCAGGGTTCGGCTCCTTGTCTTTGATCTCAGCCACCAATGACTATTTTGAGTGACATTCATCGGTGTTGTGCCAATGGATTTTGTGGAAATCGCACCATTTTTCGGTGTCCTTCTTTGTCTTCCCGTGACCCTTCTTTTCCTGTGTCTTGAATTGGTTTTCAGGAGACTGTTTGTTAGGGCCGTCTTTTTCATACTTTGGTTATTGCAGATTTGCAGACCCGAACTCCCGTTTGTTCTAGTGCTTAAATTTTTTCTCAATTTTAACAGCATATCGATAAGCAGCATCGAGTGATGAGATGTCCAGAAAATCCATTTCAGTCTGGATATATCTGTGTAGAGCCCCACGGTATTTCAAAACCAAATGTCGCTCGGATTCTTTGATACCCATATTGGTGCGCAAGGTATGGAAGGTATTGGTGAACTTCGGAACTGCTTGGCCCCTCTCTTTCCACAGTGTGGTCCATCTCATGTACTGGTCCTCATAGTTTCCAATAGGGTAATACTATTCTTTTACCGCATCCACAAAAAAATCCCAAGTGGGATCGGCCCCATATATTCCAGAATCCTCTGTGGAACTTTGCTCCCAGTAAGTTTCCCACCAATGTTTGACATGAGGGAGAGATTTAAGGAGTGTGAAGGTGATCTTTTCTTTGTCGAAAAAATTGTGAACGGGGAAATAACCTTCTAGCAAAGTTAACCATTTTTCTAGGGCTTATGCATATATTTGTCCTTCAAATACAAGAATATCAAAATTAACTTGTACCTTGAAAGGCAAGGTGCCTCCAAGGTGGTCACTTGATGAATATGTTTCTGATGCTATCGACAGGCATTGAAGGATGTGGGCAAAATTCTCCATCATTTCTTCCCTCTGTCACGTGAGAGCTTACTCAAGCAACAGATTGATAGGATTGTCTGCTCCGTCGTTTTTCTTTTCTTCCGCCATTGAGGGTTTCTTGGGTGTGCAAGAGTGATTGTCTTCAAGAGAGACAATATCTAGACCCAACTTGCTATACTCGGACCTCGTCGGGGACATGCACTAAAAAATGATCAAGAACAACCTACTCTAATACCATTGATCCAGATTATTTTCGGCACGAAATGAGATCGGAGATATAATAAAGAAATGCAGAGAGATATCGCAGATATTCAATAATATAACAAAAATGTATCAGAGATATTGCAACCATAGACACAGATATACAGTAATACACAATTTCCATTAATGAAAGAAATGTACAGAGACTGTAAAAATACAAAGTGAAAGACTCGCTAGAATGGTGGCAGCTTATCTCTGAGAAGAGATGTGACGGCTACTCACATTCATAAGAAGATTATTACAATGAGGCTTTGAAGGAATTTTTACAATAAGAAGGAATGCCAAAAACCCTAGACATCCAAAAACCTAACCCTAGGAGATGAAGCACCAAAAGTCATGTGGGCCCCATTTGGGTAAGTGAGTACATCAACTTCCCAGGGTCGTAACTTTTGCATACGATCTTCGTTTTAGGCATGTGATAGCTCGTTGGAAAGGTATCATCGAGGAGATTAATTTTTGGGGATCAATCATTCCTTATTTAATCATTGAGAACCTAAATCTTGAAAAATCTTCATTTGGTCCCTCAAAATGGCCCTGGAAGTTAAAAACTGCTAAAAATAGTAAATTGCCAAAATTGCCAGAAAATTGTTTTGAGCGAGCCGGAAAAGGTGGGTGGCCACCGATATCCACCTAGATCAATAAGAGACCCTCTTGGTGATTAGAAATCCCTAAAAAATAGGACACCCTCTCGATGATTATAAATCTCTAAAAAATAGGAGACCATCTCAGTGATTATAAATCTCTAAAAAATAGGAGACCATCTCGGTGATTATAAATCTCTAAAAAATAGGAGACCATCTCGGTGATTATAAATCCCTAAAAAATAGGAGACCCTCTCGGTGATTATAAATCCCTAAAAAATAGGAGACCCTCTCGGTGATTATAAATCCCTAAAAAATAGGAGACCCTCTCGGTGCTTATAAATCCCTAAAAAATAGGATACCCTCTCGGTGATTATAAATCCCTAAAAAATAGGATACCCTCTTCATGATTATAAATCCAAAAAAAATAGGAGACCCTCTCGATGATTACAAATCCCTAAAAAAAGGAGACCCTCTCGGTGATTATAAATCCCAAAAAAACAGGAAACACTCTCGGCGATTATAAATCCCTAAAAAATAGGAGAACCTCATAGTGACTAGCAAACTTGGGAAAAAGAATTATTGTGTGAGTGTGTAATATCTCCAATAATTATTACAATATACAAAAAAAATACATAATTATTCAAATCACAATAATTCCACTGTATTTTTGTTTCTAAATGTGTTTAATCAACACATTGTATCTTGTTTGATAACAAACAATTCACCTTGAAGAAGAGTTAAACATTATATGGCATTAATGGTTATAAGTTTTTGCAATCACAATCCAAATTAAACGATTTCATAAAAGTAAAGTGGAACATTATATGACAACTGTAAAGAACATGTGTTTCCTCCTAAGAGGTCACAACTTCAAATCCAAATGGAGGGTATGTATGCCTCTGTATACTTTACCGGTCAAATCGTTGGGTAGAGTGGGTCCCTTGTCCCACAAACAAGGGGGTTTCATACACCAATTTAGTGTCTAGCTTGGTCGTGACCTTAAAAATAGATTATTGTTATTATTATTAAATCCAAATGAGTGATACATCTCAAATTTAATTTTAAAACAAAGAAATCATTAATAATGTTAATCATTAGCATACTCATAACACATTTTATAAATAAAAAAGAAAATACAACATCAACATGATATGAAAAAACATAATATACATGAGCGATATACATATCAATATACATGTCAAATATACATCTCATCAATATCAATAAACATGTTATATATACATCTCAAGTCAAATATAAAACAATCAATATATATGTCAATTAGTACCACTACTAGATAGGCCCACCACCAGAGCCAGAGACATCATTGTCTCTGCTACCAAGATTAGAGGATCTATCAGTATCTATATCAAAAAGCAATGATTGGGTGGTGGAGAAGATGTGGGTCGGTCTGGTGATGATCCAGATGGAGTGGAATCATAAGCAACATCTGTCAACCTCTCGATGAGGTTGAGGGCACCAAAAATATGGCGTATCAACGATGTCATGTCACCAGGAAAGGTCCCCATATCACAGATAGCTCTGGTACATGTAATATTTCTCGAACTTGTATAGGTACCACTCCACGCCTAACCATCAGACCACATAGGCAATCTACCACCTCTGTCCAGACTCTTTGATATGACCTATGTGGCATGTTGGGTCTATGTACTAGAGGCTACTCCACTGCCTCCTCCATCTCTTCATCTTGTTGGAGAGGCTCATCCCCAACACATGTGAAAATATATGCAAAACAATAGATAATAATAATAATCACATAATTGAAACAAAATGTTACAATAAATTACATGTGCATTAGATAAGAAATCAAAATATCCAACTAGATTTATCAAAACATAATGATAATATTACCTCTCTCATATGTTGGCTCGACTGTCGTAAATAGGATGTGTGGACATCCTCTCCAATCCATCCCTGCATATGAGTATTGTACAAGATTGAGGACAAGATTGTTCTATCCAGCTAAAAAATCACATATCTCCCTACCAACCGGAGTACACGACCACTCCAGTTGGCCCCTCTTGAGCAACAACTTCCCCCACATGTGCATACACACATCAACCATAGGCCTAGGAGGCAAGTGGGGTACTACCAATGGAGTGACATGAAACCTTTCAAAAAATAATGTGAATATCTTTTACGTGAATGGGAAGAAAAGCCTCCCATAAAAAATGACGTGACAACAATCCAACGAAAAATAAAATTGTCTCAAAAAAAAATTCGACCACCTAATCAATTGAGGCCTATGCATTAAACTATCTACATTATACATCAAAGGGAAATTAATGTGTTTCCCATCAAAGGTAAAGTGTGATAGTTCGATGAGAATAAGGTACATGCTCTTAACCTCCTCCACACCAAGTGAATCTATCTGCGTCTAACCATCAACAACCTAGAATCTCGAAGTGGAAACAATGTTTGGATTGACATATCTTTACACATATGCATGGTAGTTCACTCCTACAATGTCAGGCAGTAGATGAGGGAACTGGGGCCAAACCTCCCCACTCCTAGACAACCCAATGATAAAATAAATATCCTCCTCTGTGGGATGATACCTCAGATTGAGACTAACGTTGAATGCATGTCGAGCATGATCCCAATGATGATTCAATTGTTGTAAAAACAAAGAGTCCCCCCTAAGGGATGCAGCCTCCTCATAAAACTTGAGGAGGTCAACATTCCTCAAAAAGACACATGTTTGAGGTGTAATAGGGTAAGGGATCCTCTTCCTCTCCCTCTCTCGGACCTCCCACTCACATACAAAGGTGTACATGTCGACCCGTTGTTGTTATTGTTTCTCCTCCTCTCGTCGTCATTGTCTTCGATTCACATACGAATATTTTTAGGCACATATATAGATAAATCATAAAAAAAAAAAATGAAATTATAAAACACACACATATATAACTATTTTGTATTTATCAAAAACTGAAATTTATTTATGTTTGCAAAAAAATGTGGAAAAGTAACTAGTGCCCCAATCATATAAATTATGCATCACTACCAGTGTGTTATATCAAAACCAAAGCACTGCTACACAGTACGATTGGTATAACACACTGATCTTTTATGGTTATTGGAGCACCGACATGTATTTTAGCGGTGCATTGTGTTCTATAATGCATCGGGAACATGGTGTCCAACAAGACGCACTACTATGTCATTTTGTCTATGTTTCGTGCTAGGTGGTGCAGTTGAATCTATGTAATGCATCGGTTCTCCACGATAATTGGAGCATCGATATGTATTTAACGGTGCAGTTATATACACAACACTAATCACGAGACATTTGTACGATGCATCGATATGCTAATTATTAAATGTTTGGCACGGTGTTGTGATATGCATGACACCAATGCATTTAATATATTAAGACGCATCACTTCGTTCATTTTTCTAGTTTGAAAGCTAGGTGGTGTGGTTGGTTATATGGAATGCACTGGTGCTTCATGTTCCTTGGAGCACCGATGTTTATTTAGTGGTGCATTGTTTTTTAGGATGCACTAGTAACGAGGCATTTTATAAGACACTTCGCTATGATAAGTTGTTAAATATTTGGCCTGGTGCTATGCTATGCACAACACTAATTCATTTTGTGGACCTTGATGCACCGTTGCGACAAGTTTTTTATGTTGGAAACTAGGCGATGTGGTTTCTTAAAGGGAACGCACCAGGGCTAAATTGTTCTTGGAGCACCAACAAGTTTTGTGTTGTGCATTGTCTTTTAGGACACATTGGTAATGGGGTGTGTGATAAGATGCATCACTATGCTAAATTGTTAAACATTCCTCCCGGTGTGTTTAGTGGACTTTGGTGCACCATTAGATTAAATTTTTTATGTTGGAAATTAGGTGGTGCAATTTACTAATGTGAATGCACCGATGTTCTAGTTTTCTTGGAGCATCGACATTTTGTTTAGTCATGCATCGTGTTTTATAACACATAATTAACATGGCTTCTAGCAAGACGCACTAGTATACTTATTTTTCAAAATTTGGCGTGGTGTCATTCTATGAATAACATTGGTGTGTTTGTTGATAGTATCTGCACTACTAGTGGTGCTACATGTATATTCACGTGATACATTGGCTCCGGGGGTGAGTTGAAGCATTCAAGCACACAACAAGAAATTGAAAAAGAAAAATCTAAAAACGACCAAATTTCAAGTCAATTTCAAATTTTAATCCAATGAAAATGAAAATAAGAAGGTGATAAACAATTCACATGGGCTCTTCTATCCTGAGTAGGCATGGTTCCACCGTAGAGGGAAAATGAAAATTCATGATATTTTCCAAATTTTGGAAATGTGTCAAATCTACCATTGGAGCTATCGAACTGACTGTAGAGCACTCCAAAGGGTGGGGGATTGGAAGGAGAGTGAGCATCGGTGCTTGTTTGAGAGTTTGGAAGTACATAATGAAGTGTAATGATGAAAATCAGTTTGCTAATTCTTTTTATTTTATCCTACCTTGATGCACCCAACAGGGATATGCATCGGGGCATCATGTGTATGTGTACCAAGGCTCTTTGTTCGGTGCTACTTATTTGCTTGTTTCTAAAAAATAATGGTGTGCCTTACTAGCTTAGCACCAGGGTGTTAGTTTTATGTGTTCACTAGGGCATATGGACCTTTTAAGCACATCAATAAAAAAAACCTCCACAAAAACCTCCAGTTGCCCACCTTCGCTATAAACAGAGAAGGAATATTATTTTCGGGGAGGTTCCGTAAAAACCTCCACTAGAAGATGTTCTCCTCATAATGAAATTTGGAAGAATGCCCTTTTTTCCTCTTTGATTAAACTCTTACTTGAGGACATGATTTCTATAAGCGATTTATTTGATGACAGAACCAACACGTAAATGTTGTACTTTCATAATCTAAGATCCAAGTCCATTTACAATTGCCCCATTTTAGAATCATCATATTTGGGAGACCATTACTAAGATCAATCTCCACACATATTCGAGCATAAGAAGAAGACCCAATTGATTTTGCTCGACATTTTCCTTTAAATATCTACCCAAGGAATTTATAGTATCGTTAAGATTAAAAGATGCCAAAAGGAAAGAGTCAAATTTGGGAGACAAACCCAAACTAGAATTTTTGTTACTACCATGGTAGAGGGGTCAAATTCTAGAAACCATGGGGTAATGAAGACACCTACTCTTCTCGAAAACCAAGCCCCCTCCTTAATTTTTCTTTGATAATGATATTTAGTATAAAATTGAATTGTGAAAAACACTTAGGAGCACAAATGTACATCATAATGTCACAATTGGAACAAATTCATTGGTACAGATCTATTGATCAAGGCCACAACCCAGTATGACAAACTAAAACAAATGATTTATAAGAAGAAAATAATTCATTGACCTCCAAACAACTAACCTCCAGAGCTATCACCTCGTTTGATTTATCTACAATATACAGACTTGGTAAGACAGGGGAGTAAACCGTCGAAGAAGATAGCTTGGATCAAACTACATCCCTGAGAGAAACTAGTTTTGATGAAGAAGGAACCCCAGATCTCGTTGCTTCTCCGAGCAATCATGGACTTAAGATAAGAGTGGAATCCATATAGATATTATAATCAATCTGAGAAGAATAATCCTCAGGTTATTACCCTAGAAAAAAAAATACATTATTGAGCAAAAGGGAATCCCCTATCTGTGCTTGCGATTATGGTTTATGTCTACCACATAATCAATATCATCAACCCACAATAGTATTGACTTCCCATAGAAGGACTTGACCATGATTTGAAATCTTGCATGGATTTCAAGATTCTCTCCACATAACTCTCAAGACTCTCTGCATAAATGCACCCTCAAGGAGATACTGATTGCAGGTCCATACCCTGAAATAAGATAGAAAAACATTTATGCAAACAATTTGTGATCCCACATTTCATCAAACACTTGGCACATATCCCCAAATACCATGAATACTTTCTCACAATACTTCTGCATTGTTGAATAAGGTGGAAAAAAGGCCATGGAATCTTTCTACATATTGTCCTAGGCCTCCAAGGACATAACGAAGAAGTGGAGAAATTATCAGATCATTTGTGCAAAAACCCCCATGACGACTACTCTTAGAGAGTTTATATCAAAATGAAAATCAACAATCTTGCCTACCATTCTAGAAATATTAATCAAAATGACTATGCAATCCCCTAACATTAGAGTTAGGGTTTTGAAACAAACATTTCTTAGAGCCAATATTAGCGCAAAAGATCCCAACCCTCGATAAAACCACCTTGGACTCCATAGGGTCAAAAACCATTGTAAAAAACAAAACCCTGGCACCATAGCCTACTTGATATACCCTAGAATACAACATTATATTCAAAACAACCTCATGTGACATGAACAAGCTTTCACATAAGGTTGAACCATTACTTGACTGGGGTGTAAGGAAAACGACAACCAAAGAGGTGTTATAACTAGGGACTCCAAAACAAAACAAAAATCCACTAGCCAAAGACCCCATCGCTTCTTCCTCTAAATCAGCCCATTGAATCAAGGAGTGTTATTAGTTCGATGTTGAGCTAATTATTTTTCCATGTATGTCCCTTTTGTTTTTGCACCTAATATTCAACAACAAATGGAGTGAATAAGTGTTGGTTTGCACATTGGCACTTGAAATGATAATGGCACAACCATCTTTTCGCTGAGATATATTTCGAGGAATTGTTTAGAGAAATAACTTCGACACTTTATAGATCATTTACAATATTTTCAATGTAAATAATTTACAAATTTTCCATGTTAGTTAGGGTGTGTTTTTCTATACTTCAACCCCACATCCCAAGACTATATTTTGGGTTGGATATTCTATGTTTGACACTATATCTAATACTATAGAACTAACTATGACTTTTGCTTGCTAGAGACCATCTATTTCCTTCGCTTGTTTATGATTTGATGAGGAGAAATGTATCATTGATTGATCTGGATTTCAGAGTGGAATGAAAGGAATAATAGACTGAATACAATAACACAAATATACGGAGAAAAACAACATATATCAAGTGAATAATAACTTCTATTGAATAAATAAAATAGGCCGAAATTGTAAAACTACAAAACTAAAAACAACTTGCTCGAATGGTGGTAGTTATCTTTGAGGCAAGATGTGGATGCTACGTGCATCCGTTTGACTCGAATGATTAGAATGAGGCTCCAAAGGCCCGTTTAACATTACTCATGAATGTCAAAACCCTAGATATCCAAAAACCCCTAGGAGATGAAACACCAAAAGTTATGTGGGGCTCGATGGATAAGTTGGTACCTCAACTTATCTGGGTCGTAACTTTTGCATACGACCTTCGTTTTAGGCGAGTGATAGCCCGTTGGAAAGGTATTCTCGAGAAATACATATTATGCTATCAAAATAAAACTTCTTCTACAATTTGATTGTGGCAAGACAAAACAAACAAAAAAAAAAAACATTATTTAAGGCCCCAAAATGGCCTTGGAAGTACAGAAAGATGTGTTGACATGAAAACTTCCAAAATAAGCTAGTTGGATTAGGTGGGCGACCACCAGTATCCATATGGAAAATCTGAAGGGATTAATACATCCCTAGAAGTGTAGAACCCACAATTACAAAGAAGTACAGAAGAACATGTTGAACTAAAAACTGCCAAGAGGGGCCAGTTGGAATAGGTGGGTGGCCACCAATATCCACTTGGATCAATCCTCCCCCCTTAGGAAGAAATGGTCTCCATTGTGTTGATTTCCCTCATCAGGTGAAGGAAATTATGTTGAATTTGGCCCTAGGTGAGCCACTTGCCCTGGTGTAGGAGTTTCCCTGCCTTGACAATTTGATAAAGTTGTATCCTCTGCTGGCGAGTGCCCTTAACCTGTGTGTCCACTATCTGATCAATGGATGCTTGTTCCATGCAGTCAAAGTTGAGCTATGTTGGTGTTAGTTGTTCTGCAATATTTGAGGTGTCCAATAATCGTGGAAAATGTGGTCGAAGGAGGTCCACATTGAACATTGGGTGCAAGCCAAGGAAGGGTGGAGTGTTGAGCTCAAAATCATTGCTACCCACAGCCTTGGTGATAGTGTAAGGCCCATAGTGAAGTGGGTGGAGCTTCCGATGGGGCCCTATAAGGCACTCTTTTTGCAAATGTAACCAGACCTTTTCTCCCACCTGAAATTGGTGTGGTACCATGTGTTGATCATGGTGTTTCTTGTACTTAGCATTGGATTTCTGCAAAATCCCATGGACCTGTTGGAAGATGTGTTGAATCCGCTCAATGAATCTGGTGGCTTTGTCCGGCTCAGAATGAACATGGGAAGATGTTTCTTATGTGGTTTCAAGAGGTAGTGCAACATCAATGGGACCCAAAGGTCGGAATCCTAGGCCCACCTGAAATGGGATATGGTCAGTGGAGCTATGGAGAGACCTATTGTAGCTATGTTGAACATAGGGAAGACTCTCATCCCATGTATGCAGATGCTTAGAGTTGTACATGCGTAGGATGTGCACAATCATTTGATTGATGACCTTTGTTTGGTCGTCAGTTTGGGGGTGGAAAGAAGTGGATTTAGTGAGCTTGGTGTCCAGCAATGACCAGAGACTTTACCAAAATGTGTTGAGAAACATGTTGTCTCGATTTGAGGTATCTCAAAATAGACCCACACTCGTTCGAAGAAGAGCTTGGCAGTATATGATAGGCTGTGATAATGGCCATCTTCAAAAACCAATAAACCACCACAAATACACAATCATTGTCGTGCTTGGTGGATGGAAGGCCAGACATGTAATCCATCGAGATGGATTTCCAAGGAGTCTCGAGAGTGGGATGATGTGGAATTAGGAGTGGAATGAATTGATTAACGGGATGAATACAATAAACACAAAGATATGAAGAACAACATGAGTATCAAGTGAACAATATGTTCTATTTAATGAATGAAATAGGATGAAATTGTAAAACTACAGAACTGAAACACTTGCTCGAATGGTGGTAGTTATCTCTAAGAAGAGATGTGGTTGCTACATGCATCTATCTGAGAAGAATGATTACAATGAGACTCTAGAGGCCTTTTTTTTTAATGTTTATGCCATTATTATAGTTCTTTTAATTTCAATAGATAAGAGCAACATAAGAACAAGATCACTGAGAAATACACATTCACAAGAGACACAACATTTATCCTGGGAAGCCCTCTAGGGGAAGAAAACCCAGCAAAAACTTCCTTATCATAAATTGCCAATACAATGTTCAAAAGATAACTCAAACCAATACAGATAGTCCTCTCCAAAAGATGCGCCACTCTTCTCCCTCTCTCTCACTAGTAAGTTGCAACCTTGCCTCTTAAGAATCAGCAAGTGTGTTGTGTGATAAAGTGAGGCGCTAGCCTCTCTATATATACAAGACTAGCACGTGTGAAGGGTTTTCACTGGCAGGGTCGACCTCTCACTCTGGGTGGGTAAACCCACCTTTAAGTTAATCACGGGTCTTCAATAATAACTGTTGGGGACGACTTCTTATTCTGCCTATTACAATTGTTTGTTGACCAATCCGCAAAAGGGGATTTGGTCCTAATACAATTACCAACATGATTAATCCACAATGGGGATTAATCCTATGAATAAAATAACAATAATAATAAGAATACTCTTCGCAGTTACATTATTTCAACACTCCCCCTTAACAAGAAGGGTCTTCTTCAATAGCATCAGGCGAGAGAGGTCTGCATCATCAGTGGCATCAGGAGGACAATATCATCAAAATCATCTTGAAGCATTGGCTAGCATATTTACGAGTCATCGGAAGTTTTCTTCATCGGCAGCATCATCATTCTCGAAAGAATGCCATCATCATCTGCATCAATATGTATCAATAAAAATGATACCTCATCACAGCACTGGGTTGGCACATCACAGTACTACACTGGCTCAATGTCACAGCTGATAAGCTGGTAGCTCAGTGTCAGTCACATCTTGCTTTACGTCTAACAACTAGGTAAGAAGCAAGGTATACCTCATCATCTTGCTTTACATCTAACAACAAGGTCAGAAGCAAGGAATCATCTTGCTTTACATCTAACAACTAGGTTAGAAGCAAGGAACACATCATCATCTTGCTTTACGTCTAACAACGAGGTCAGAAGCAAGGAATCATCTTGCTTTACGTCTAACAGCGAGGTCAGAAGCAATGACTCATCTTGCTTTACGTCTAACAGTGAGGTCAGAAGCAAGGAATATATATATACTCCCCCTTTCAGGGAGGGTCCTATCGGACTATACCAAGCTTATCTTGAAAGTGTTCAAACTTTACACGAGATAGAGGTTTGGTCAACACATCAACAACCTGTTCATCCATGCTAATGTACTGGAGCTTCAAGGCTCCTCTCCATACCATGTCGCGGATGAAATGATAGCGGATCTCTATGTGCTTCGATCTGTCGTGGAATACAGGATTCTTTGTCATCTCTATGCAGCTCTGGTTGTCACATAGAATCACAGTTTCTCTCATCTTCAAGTCAAATAGACCAGTCAGCAACTTTCAAAGCCATATAGCTTCATAGCTAGTAGAACATGTGGCAATGTACTCTGCTTCCGTTGTGCTGAGAGAAATACTAGATTGCTTCCTACTCTGCCACGAGATCATCGTTGATCCTAAACTGAAACAACATCCGGAAGTGCTTTTTCTATCAGCAACACTTCCTACCCAATCTGCATCAATGTATCCGCTCAATGTGAAGTCATGATCTCCATCATAGCTGAGACCATAATCTATTGTACCTTTAAGGTACCTCATCACATGTTTTGTAGCCACTAGGTGAACACGTCTGGGCTCTACCAGAAACTGACTCAAGGTGTTCACTGTAAAACAAATGTTTGGTCTAATGTTCGTCAGGTACATCAGTGATCCAATAATCTGTCTGTACAGTGTGGCATCTATCAAGTCTAACGAAGTATCGACCAACAGCTTCAGCTTCGTTTCCATGGGTGTATTCATGGACTTACATTCTAGCATGTCGAATATCTTTAAGATTTCGACTGTGTACTTCCCTTGGTTAAGGAAGATCCTTTTTGGACTCTGCCATACCTCAAGACCTAAGAGGTAATGCATTAGACCAGGGTCTTTCATTTCAAATTATGCGGCAAGTCTCTTTTTACATTCAACGATGAGCTTTTCTTCTCTAGTTAAGATTAAGTCATTCACATACAGTAGTAATATTATTGGTTCATTATCCATAATTTTGAAGTAGAGATTTGAGTCTGCTTTACTCTTGGTAAAGCCTAAGCTCGTCAAGAAACTGCCTATGCGGCCATACCAAGCTCTGGGAGCTTGCTTCAATCCGTATAAGGCTTTCTTTAATCGGCAGACATGAGACTTCCTCTTTGATAACACCATTTAAGAAAGTTGTCTTCACGTCCATCTTGTGAAACTTCCATTTCATCTTAGCTGCAAGAGCTATGATGGTTCTGATAGAAGTGTATCTGGCCATAGGAGTGAATGTCTCTTCATAGTCAATGCCTTCCTTCTGGGAAAAGCCACGAGCAACAAATCTTGCTTTATATTTTTCAATACTTCCATCAGCAGCATGTTTTATTTTGAAGAGCCATTTTGATGATACCACATCCTTACTTTTTGGTCTGGGAACTATTTCCCATACATCATTCTTTATTATGGATTGGTATTCCTCTATCATGGCATCTGCCCATTCCTTCTTTTGAATGGCGTCTTCAAAGCATGTAGGTTCTTCATCAAGTAGATTGCACATCAAATTCGTGTAACTGGAGAATGGCTTTGGTATTTTCACCTGTCTCGTGGTTCCTTCTGGAACACCATACTTCTCTCCATCTTGAAGAAGCTCTCTCGCCCACGCAGGCTTTCTTTTATGGGAGAAGGTCATTTGAGGAGGTTCTTGAACTTTTGTTATATCATTATCTTTAGGAGTCTCCTCATCAGGGGAAGTTACGACTTCCCTTACAAGTTCTACAGTTCTAGGAACTTCCCTCACGGATTCTGTAATCCTGGAATTTACAGGTTCCTCTTCATATACTTCTTCAAGCTGGCATCTTCTTGATTTCTTAAGTGTTGCTTCTTCATCAAATGTCACGTCCCTATTGATCTCAATGTGGCGATGACCAGGTATGTAGATTCTGAAGGCCTTGGAGACCTCACAGTATCCTACAAATATTCCCTTCTTTCTGGAGGGTTCCAGCTTGTTTCTTTTCTCTTTTGGTATATGAATAAACACTGGATAGCCAAATTATTTGAGATGGCTTACCTCTGTCTTCTTTCTGGTGAACATTTCTTCTGGGGTATTGAACCCAAGTGTGCTATGGGATAATCGGTTCTGCACATAAATAGTTGCCATTGCTGCTTCTGCCCATAAGCACATAGGAAGATCTTGATCGTGAATCATGGTCTTTACAGCTTCCATAATTGTTCTGTTCTTCCTTTCAGCAACACTGTTTTGTTGGGGATTATAGGGAGTAGTGAGTTCCCTCTTGATCCCAACATCTCCGCTAATGGAGGATGATGGCATTGGGCCACACACGTCTGAATGAATGAGTTCCAATACTCCTTCTGCTTTGTTGTCTCTCTTTGGAAAAGGGTTCTTGATATTCTTCCCTTGCACACATCCATTGCATATTCCTTCTTGATCAACCTTGAGTTCTGGTAAACCTGTGACAGTTTTTCATATGTATGGTAGTGCCTTGTAGTTGATGTGGGCTAATCTTCTATGCCAAAGTTTGCATGAGTTTTCGATGGCATGGGTCATGGCAGTTTATGGGTGACCCTTCAGCTTATATAGGCCATTTTCTTCATTTCCGATGACGATTTCTTCTTTTAAGGTTTCTCCCTTAGCCCACATAAGAACTTCTCCATCTATGAAGGCAACTCTATAGCCTTTCTTGTCTAAAGTTGATATGGAGAGTAAGTTCTTCTTTAAGCCCGGTACATAGAGTATGTCCTTCATTGTTATTGAGTTTTCTAAATATAGCTTGTAGTTTGATTCTCCTACTCCCTTGATGGGGTATTGATAATCATCTCCAAGAGTCACTTTCTGAGAAAACTTCTTTTCTGAAATATAAGAGAGAGTATTTTTCTTACCCATCATGTGTTTTGATGCACCGCTATCAATGAGCCATGTGTCCTCTCCAGGTGACACATATCCTGAGAGAGATAAGATCAAGACATGGTCCTTTATCATCTTCATAGGTGGTTCTTCATCTTCGACTATGTGGGAATGTTGCCTTTTGTGCTTCCTCTTGTATTCTTCTCTTCTGATTGTGTTAAGAACCAAACATCAATATAGCATAGAAAAACCTCGGGAAAAGTACTCCACGCCTTGAAAAAGAGATAATTTCAGATAATAAGCCTCTTTGAGGGGGAAACCTCCTTTTACCCCACTTAAATGTTCAAGTCCAAGATGATTCAAAATGAAAATGTCTCCTTGGTATATATAGGAGACTAGGAGGTATAATTACAACTAATGGCCTAAATCCGACATAAATAAAATAACATTACTAATCTAATATGCCCCAATTAAGGGTTAATGAGCAAGGCGACATAAATAAAATAACATTACTAATCTAATATGCCACAATTAAGGGTTAATGAGCCAATATTAGGGCTTAACATGCCCCTCCCCTTGAGACAAGTGTTGTCCGCAATGCTTGAGTAACTCTGGATGCTTCTGTATAAAAGACTCATCTTCCCAAGTGGAATCTTCAGCCGGTAGTTTCCTCCATTTAATGAGATACTCTGAAATGGATCTATTCCTCAGTTGGTGAATTCTTGTGTCAGTGATGGCTTCAAGCTCCAATATGATTTTTCCTTCCTCGTCAAGTTCTGGCAATATAGTTTGAACTGGGATCTTGTCGCCTATAACCTTTTTTAAGCATGAAACATGGAAAACTGGGTGTACTCGTGAAGATGCAGGCAGCTCCAATTTGTATGCCATAGTACCAATATTTTGCAATACCTTATAAGGGCCATAGTACTTTGGTGATAATTTATTATCCTTCTTAGCTTGCTTGAGGGACATCTATTTGTATGGTTGTAGTCTTAAAAATACCCAATCCCCTACTTCAAAACTTCTTTCACTACGATGTTGATCTTCTTGTTGTTTCATGTGATTTTGTGCCATGGTCAGGTTGTCCTTTAAGATTTGAAGAACTTGTTGTTGATTCTCAATGTGATCTTCCACTGCTTGAACCTTAGATTTTTCTTTTAGAAAAGAAGTGACGAAAGGAGGGTGGTATCCATAAAGTGCCATAAATGGTGTCCTTTTTGTTGCAGTATGAAAGGAATTGTTATACCACCATTCTACCAAGGGTAACCATTTGAACCATTGTGTTTGTTTATCAGAGACAAAGCAACGAAGGTATCCTTCCAGACATTTGTTCATTATCTCAGTTTGTCCATCAGATTGAGGATGATAGGATGAGCTATGAGCCAATTGAGTACCCAAAAAAGAAAATAATTATGTCCAAAAATGTCCAGTGAAGATGGGATCTCTGTCACTTACAATGATCTTTGGGCTGCCATGTAGCTTTTGAACTGTCTCCATGAATGCAATGGCAACTGTACTAGCTTTGAAGGGATGAGAGAGTGCACAGAAGTGTGCGTACTTGGTCAGTCTATCAACAATCACCATGTTGACACTCTTTCCTTCAGACTTTGGTAACCCTGTGATGAAATCCATGGAAACCTCCTCCCAGCGCTGACTTGGGATGGATAATGGTTGTAAAAGACCTGGGGTCTTAATTCTTTCCACCTTATTTTGTTATAAAACCAAACATTCTGCCACAAACCTTTAAACTTCAGTTTTAAGGCCATCCCAAAAAAATTCCTTCTTGACTCTATGGTAGGTTTTCAAAAATCCCGAGTGCCCTCCTACTGGAGAGGTGTGCAATTCCAATAGTACCTTTTGTTTGATTTGGGAGTTCTTACATAAATATAAGCGATCTTTGTACCATAGTGAATCATTTTTCCATGTAAATGTATCTGATGCACCGGAATCCTGCTACAACCTTTCAATGAGAGTCCACACTTTTCCGTCATTCTTCCATTCATCCCTTGCTTCTATTATCCAATCGGGTTGGATGATCGAGATAGCATAGAGAAAGGCCTCAACATCTTCATCCTTTCTTGAGAGTGCATCTGCCACAATATTTTGCTTCCCCTTTTTATAGACGATTTCAAAATCATAACCCAATATCTTGGTTACCCATTTTTGTTGTTCTTCT
>JASDQU010104739.1:113891-175693 GCA_032191745.1 Picea mariana | reverse complement strand
TCTTCAAACCAAAGTTGGAGTTTCTCCATTCTTGATTCACCTTCCTTGTGTCCTCATCATGAATTTCATGGGATGCATTTTCACTTTTGGGTGTCTTCTCTGTTACGAAATTTTTCATTACTTCCATGATCTTAGATTCCATTGAATCCATCTTAGTATCCAACTTAGCTTCCATTGAATCCATCTTAGTATCCAACTTAGCTTCCATTGAATCCATCATCTCTTGTAGTTCATCTTTGGTTACTGTCTTCTTTTGTAAATCATTTATGTCCCTACGCATTTCTTCACCTTCATCAAGAGTCCAATTAGGATTTCCTGGAGGCTTATTTGGTGTAGAAGGTCCCTTTTTAGGTGGCATGTTGGCCAAATTTCACTTTTGAGTCTTGATTTTGAGGCGATTCTGCTAGACAATATTTATTCTGTTCTGTATCCCAAGTTTCGGCCCTTCTGGGTATGAAAATTTCTTTCAAGTAGTTCTCTGATATTTCTTCTCTGCAATGCTACAGGTCTGATCAAAATTGGATGTGCCAAGTGGAATTTACAGTAAATTCCTCACAACTTGTCGATTTTTTTCCTTTCTAGGAGATCTCACTTGTATAGAATTTCCCACACAAAATAATTGATATCAAATTCTGAAACTCGCACCCAAAATACTACAGCCTATCCACGATCCAATGCAACCAGTTCCACTCAATTTGGATACTCTAGCAAGAAGTTATGATTGTTTTACTTGGAACACCTTCTTGAGACTAGTCAATAGGACTAGTCAGATACCCTATCTTACACAAGGTGTATATACAAATTTATGATGACACAGAAGCTAAACTTTTTACCACATATGCCTTACTAATTTATGTAAATTTCCTTTGGAGTTCAGGGTCTGAAACGTTACAGAAAATTTTTTATAGCAAAAATTCCACAATGACTCATTTCAGGATGATTCCAGAACCCTATCTTGTATAGGTTGTATCTCTAAAAGTATAACGCCTCAGGAGCTGAATTTTGAGCCCAACGTACCTTGATCCATATACTAAATACCCTCCAAGAGGTTCCTTCTGAAACGTTGTATAAAAAAAGTTATAGCAAAAATTCCATGGTATCTTAGATGTAGCAGCGAAACCCCAAGACCTTGAGCTCTGATACGATATGTTAAGAACCAAACATCAATATAGCATAGAAAAACCTCGAGAAAAGTACTCCATGCCTTGAAAAAGAGATAATTTCAGATAATAAGCCTCTTCGAGGGGGCAACCTCCTTTTACCCCACTTAAATGTTCAAGTCCAAGATGATTCAAAATGAAAATGTCTCCTTGGTATATATATAGGAGACTAGGAGGTATAATTACAACTAATGGCCTAAATCCGACATAAATAAAATAACATTACTAATCTAATATGCCCCAATTAAGGGTTAATGAGCAAGCCGACATAAATAAAATAACATTACTAATCTAATATGCCACAATTAAGGGTTAATGAGCCAATATTAGGGCTTAACAGACTGGACAAGAATTTGCCTTGTGTCCCATATTATCACAATGATAGCATTGTATAGATGAGAGATCTTGTCCCTTGCGTTGTCCTTTCTTCTGAAAATTTCTTGGATGAGATTCTTGGTTGTTGAATTTGTTTGATGGTTGAGGTTCTCTATGAGTTTTCCTTTTGAAGTAGGGTTTCTTCTTTCCTCCTTTTGTATGAGTAGCTAGGGCTTGATCATCATCCCTTGCTAGTAGTGCTTCAAGATTAGCTACCCTTGTCTCTTCTTGGATGCATTCTTCCCATAGGCTCTCAAACTATAGTTTCTCCTTTCTGGCACATATCGTCTGGATAAAATCATCCCAAGGTCTTGTGAGACCATTTAGGGCCGTCATTACGAATTCATCTTCGTCGATGGTGTCTCCAATCGCTTTTAACTGTTCTTTAATTTCTGAGATTCGGGAGAAATATTCTTGAATCATTTCTCCTTTCTGCATCTTGGTATTCTTCAATTGAGATCTTAGATTCATCTTTCAGTTGATGTTCTTTCCTTCATATAGTTTGCTTAGAGAGTCAAACATCTCCTTCGGAGTTTTCTTGGACGATACATACGGGATCAGGTGGTATTTGATTGAATCTACAATGATTCTTTGAGCCCTGATTGAGTCCTTCTGATGCTTCGCTTTCTCTACGGCATCTTCAGGTTCCTCCACTTCTTTTTTGATGAATTTTTCTAGGTCATTATCTGCAAGGATCATACCAATCTTATACTTCTAGGCACGGAAGTTGTCTATGCCTTCTAGTTTCTCAACAAGCTTTGTGCTTGCAGACATCTTGTACTTGAGGCTATGAAAAATGACCAAAAATAAAAATTCTTAAAATCAAATTTTGACCTTACCAGGAGGTGCGCTTGGCTGAGGTGAGTAGCCTGGTATACTTGGATCTGAAAAAATCTAATTTTTACCCTTTAAAATATTATCTATGGATTTTTGGACTGGTGCTTCTGGTACTTCTGGTACTCTTGTACTTCCGGTACTTCTAGTACTAGTTTTCTGGTACTTCTGGTACTTTTGTGAAACTAGGGTTTCACTTTACGGGAGATCCAGCCACTGAAAAGGTGCACTCTAAGTGCCAAAATGATCCTTGGGGGAGGGTGCAACTTTCTAGGTGGTTTTAGGGTTGAAAAGATTCACTTTTGAAAAACCCTAATTTACAGGTACTGCAGCAGTGATGTTTTTCTATTGTGAAATATTTTTCCTTCAGGTTGGCTCTGATACCATATTAATGTTTATTCCATTATTATAGGTCTTTGAATTTCAATAGATAAGAGCAACATAAGAATAAGATCACTGAGAAATACACATTCACAAGAGACACATCATTTATCTTGGGAAACCCTCTAGGGGAAGAAAACCCAGCAAAAACTTCCTTATCATAAATTACCAATACAATGTTCAAGAGATAACTAAAACCAATACAGATAGTCCTCTCCAAAAGATGTGCTACTCTTCTCCCTCTCTCTCACTAGTAAGTTGTAGGCTTGCCTCTTAAGAAGCTCGGTTAGTGTGGTCGAGGATGTCTAGTCACGGATGACTTGGATCTTAGTTAGATCAACATGTACCCCATGTTCATCAATAATGTAGCCCAAGTATTGGACCCTGTTCATGCCAAAGAATCATTTTTCCAAGTTGGCATATAGCTTGTGTTTCCGCAGAGTGCTCAAAACCTGTTGAATATGTCGCATGCGCTCCTCCCAAGTTCTGTTGAAGATGAGGATGTCATCCAAATATACCACCACAAAAGAGTTGGTGAAGGGTATTAATACATCATCCATCA
The DNA here is from genome assembly GCA_032191745.1 of Picea mariana. Lineage (NCBI taxonomy): Eukaryota > Viridiplantae > Streptophyta > Pinopsida > Pinales > Pinaceae > Picea > Picea mariana. The sequence goes on along the minus strand of JASDQU010104739.1, from coordinate 172,381 downwards.
ACCTCATGAAAGTGGTTGGTGCATTTGTTAAGCCAATGGACATGACCAACCATTCGAAGAGACCTTCTTTAGATTTGAAAGTTGTCTTCCATACATCAGTTGGTTTGATGGGAACCTAGTGGTAGCTAGACTTCGGGTCATTCTTGATGAATAACTTTACCCCCTTGAGTTGGTCAAGAAGGTCATCAATCTTGAGGATTGGATACCGATTCCTGACTATGATTTTGTTTAATGCTCTGTAATCAATGCAGAGTCGCCAGGTCCCATCCTTCTTCTGCACCAGTACAATCGGGCTTCTGCAAGGGGAGGAGTTGGGTCTAATGTGTCACTTTTGAAGAATCTCTTGGATATGATGCTTGATTTCATCATTTTCCATCAATGAGCGATGATAGATTGGTCCATTAGGCAGAGGTGCACCGGGGGTTAGATCAATTGGATGATTGACTTGGCAGTGCGTCGGTACCCCAATGGGTGAGGAGAAGATGTCTCTGTACTCTTCCACGATCGCATCCACTTGCTTCTATTGCAAAGAGAGGCTCTATGTAGAGGCCACAGATGTGGCAATGACCTTCTTCTTACAATGAGCATGGATCACAAGGGAGACGAACTTCCCAGTCTGTGAAATGACCTCACCGCATTACTTAGCAGATATTAAAGAAATAGCGGTAGGCGACTCTACCTCTGATATCAAGTACAATTGTCTACCCAGAGTAATAATAAAATTGTGGGGTCTAGACTCATACACACATGACACTTCCACAAATATGGTTGTCCTAAAAGAACATCACAGACTTCAAGGGGAGAAATATAACACAATACCTCATCTTTGAAAGGCTTGATGCAGTAGGGAAGACGACATTGTTGGTTGACACGGAGATCTCTTCCTTGGCGAAGCCAGCCAATGGTGTAGGGTTGCAGGTATGGTTTCATCGATAGGTCTAGCCGCTTGACGACCTCTGCTCATATCATCTTCTTCCAACTATCGCTATCAACAATGAAATGAAGCGGACCCCCTTTTACCCACATCTGTGAGTGAAAGAGGTGTTCCCCTTCCTCTGGTTCTTCTAGTTCGCTTGGCTAGAATTTGGTGGTAGCGAAAGTTGCACTGGATTCAACATTGATAATCCGCTTCCATCCTTCTGGATTTGATTCAGATTCAGAATCAGCCTCCAACTCGAAATCCTTCAGCTCAGTCACAATTGACTTCTTGGAGCGACATTCTTCAGTGTTGTGCCAATGGATTTTATGGTATTCACACCATTTTATTTTGTCCTTCTTCGTCTTCTCATTTCCCTTGTTGTGTTGCAACTTGGATTGGTTGTCCTGAGAGTGGCCATCTTTGCTTCGTCCCTTGTTGTGTGGGTTGGGACCTCCTTTGCCCTACTTCATCTGTGAGGAGTTTGCAGATCCAAACTCTCGCCTCTTCAGCTTAAATTTTTGCTCGATCTTGACAGCATATCTATAAGTCGTACCCAATGAGGCGATGTCCAGAAACTCCATTTATGTTTGATTGTATCTATGCAAACAAGTGCATTACTTGAGCACCAGATGTCGTTTAGAGTCTTTGATACCCAATTTGGTGCACAGGGTATGTAAAATATTAGTGAAATTTGGTACTATCTGATCCCTTACCTGACGCAGGGTGGTCCATCTGGTGTATTGGTCCTCATAGCTTCCAACATGGTAGTATTGTTTTTTAATGGCATCTTGGAAGGAATCCCATGTAGGGGCAACTATTATAGGACCAATCGGTAAGTGCAGACACAAACAGATCTCCTTGGTTTCACCCTGAAACTAGAACAAAACAAGACAAAATATAAAACTTTCCCTAAGTTTTAATTATCAAGCATACTAACTAGAAAGAGATCAATGACATACCTTTTAAATGTCGTTTTTCCTCACTAGTGTCATCCTCGCTCCATTCCAAGGCTTATGGGATGTTGAACCTGTAAAAATACACAAGCCAATGAAGTGAAAGCAACAACGTATACTCAACAAAACCTATGTATGTGATCAAGGAGTCATACAATAAAATAAGACCAATTTTATGGGAAAGAAATATATTGTTGTATTATAAATATGAAAAGGAGAATACAAGCGAAGCCTTGATGTTGTAAGGTCCCTTCCAATAGTCCCTTGCTTCCCACACACTTATTTCACCACAGATTCTGAGACCAACAATCTATCTTGACAAAGCAAAGCCCTACAAAAATTACTCAAGCTCACACCAAAATCTAGCCAACTCAATCCAACCTAATTTCCCAAGCTCCAAATCCAACTTTCCTCATGAGAACTCCTCTCCTTTTATAGGCTGAAAAGGATAGGGTGATGAGTTTAGGATGATCAAAAGAGATCATGGATGTGACTCAGATCCAAACTGATCGGAGGCCAACTCACCCTCGGAGCTTCTCTTCTAGAACTTTCTAGAAATTCCTCTTTTTCCTTCGTACGAAAATCGTCACACCCTTGACACTAAGAAAACTGCAATGACGTCACATGCCACTGTGGTGCAAAATGCAACGACATCACTAGCCACTCTATAGTATGAATCTAACCATGTGAATACATGTGCTAAAGTCGAACATGGTAGAAACCACTTGATTACCGATCATTAATGAATATCGTTAACAAGTGCAAGGGAAATCACCATTAATGTCAATGACTCCCAAGGTACACTAGTATAATCCAATGAATGTGAATCAATAATCTGAGGTCAAACACTCGGCAGAATATTCCAATCAGGAGTCAATAACGAAAACCCACTGTCGAAAGTAAGGAAGCCTACCATTGAGACATCCAAGTTCCAAGGTACCAATTAGTTTCTAAGTATAATTCTTGGATAATGAGTTGAAGTCGACAGGAAAAGACTCATCACAAGAGGGCCTTAATGTATCCCCCACCAATGACACGAAACGGGTAAACAGATTTGAAGTAGATCAGAGTAACAAGTGATTTAGGACTGACTCAGGGATGGCCGACACAATAGAAGGCTTAAGGATTGTAGAAATGGTCGACACAATAGAAGGCTTTCCGGGTTGATCTTCTTTTTGAACATATTGACGACACGACAACTATCTTGGAAACATTGACTCAATAACAGGAATCACAAACCAAATTGTAATCTTATAAAGGAGTATGATCAAAAGATAAGCATATTTTCCAACCTAGACATAAAGTGAGTGAAAGGGTGTCATGTTCAAAAGCGACTCTTCATAGAATACAGGTTTAGATACATTTCTTTCCCAATTTCCCCCCACCATTTCTGGAGAGTACCTCTTTATTTTTACACAAGATTGAGGAGGATAACATATGCTTGGATGAGTCCCTTGGAGTATGTTTAATGAACCCTAGGAAGGAATGGTTCAGTCCCATATGGGCCTTTCAATGTTTATTTTACGAGTCCAAGGAAAGAAAAATCATGGTTTTTTCATGTTTAGAGAGTTTGAAAAACACTTAAAGAGAACTCCAAAATGTCATTTTTTGTAAAATAGTCTAATGAGACCGAAAAAGAGATAATCTACTGCTCAACAGATGTTTTCTTCAAATACTTTAACAAGCGTGAAAAGAACAAAATCACCCTGCAATATTTTCAGGTTTAGAGAGTCTGAAAAGAGCTTAAAGGGAACTCCAGGGGGTTCCTTTTCCATATAACCTTTACGAGTCCGAAAAAGTGATAAAAGTTTACTCAGTTACATTCTAAGGTATTTACGAGCATGAGAGTGTAATTTTTAAACCTGCGAAGTAAAGCAATGCATATATATTCTTAAGCAATACAGAAATTAATCAATGGCTCATACACAGAATACACAGAGATCTTTACTGGAAACCCTCAACCGGGAAAACCTTTCTTTTCACTATATCAAATTTCACCATTTGCCATAAAATATATATACAATGTTTTTAGGTATTCCGTAGATACCAAAACCCTAATCCCTTAATCCGGGATTAATTTACAAATCAGCTAAAAATAGCAAAAACCGCTAAAAATAGCAAAAAACCGCCCCCCAAAAAAAAATTTGGGGCGTTGCCCCGAATGCTGCGTGTAACTAGGGGGGGGCATACCTGCCCTCCCCTGGGACCCCCCTAGGAAGCGCCCGGTGCAATGACAGAGCCCTAGGTGAAGGGATCGTCAGACGCAGTCGTCGTATCTGACGCACCCACACACACACACATGCAAAGAATATAACACATACCCAACAGAGAGAAGAAAGACTAAGCTCAGGATTGTTTTCATTTTTACGCAAGCTTAAAACAAAACAAAAATATGATAGGGATAGATTTTATTTTTACACAAGCTTAAAAATAAACAAAACTATGCTTGGACCTAGTTTTATTTTTACACAAGCTTGAACCAGAGGAAACTATGCTTGAGGTAGGCGGTTCATTTTTACACAAGCTTGAACCAGAGAAAACTATGCTTGAGACTTCCCAATGCAGAATCTAGGGATGGTTGGTACTTAGCCCCCAGGTTAAGAAGATAGCGGCTTAACTTCAAGCTTGGTTTCATTTTTTAACGAGGTTGCCACAGAGACGAAAAAACTATCCTCACAGCTGGTTTCATTTTTTAACGAGCTTGAAATCATGAAAACCATGCTCAAAGCTGGTTTCATCTTTTAACGAGCTTGAAATCAGAAAACCATGCTCAAAGATGCTCTGCTTGATCATGGATCCTAAGAGGACAGTGCTCTGGAAGGACACCATGTCAAGGGACAAAACTCAGTCATGGCCTCCAAGAGATCTTCACTCGATGGAAGAAACACACCTTGGAAGGAATGCATTTCGAGGGTCGTGATAGGGGTAAGGAGGTTAGGCTTTAATATCCCTACCAAAGAGATCACTGTGTCAACTACCGGATCCAAGTCATCATAGATTGAGCGTACAATGAGAGGCTCGTATGCATCGGCAGCTGAAAGCATGGGAGAAAATGCAACATAATTGACTTGTGGCAGGGATGAAACCAACTACATATACAAACCATTTAGGGAGGTCATTGGGTTGGTAATCAAGTCAAGACCAACTAATGAAAGTTGATCAATAGCCACAATTCTTCCATCGTGAGGGAAAGACATCACACCAAAAAGAGTGGACACAATAGCTTTCATGGCATAGACATAATCTCACCCAAGGAGTAAATCAAAATCCAAGGGATCTTGGACTACCATGACGTCAATAACGACAATTTTCCCTCCCAAAGTTACGAGAAACTGAGGAAGGGTCCCTAAGGGTTGATTGGTTCTTCTGTTAAAAGCTAACAGATTTTGCGTAACTGGCACAAGCTGAGGATAACCCAAATATTGCCAAGTAATAGAGGACAAAATACTAACGAATGAAACTTCATCTATCAATGTCTGAGGAACGTCCTAACCACAAACATGTACTGTAATATTGAAAGGAATGTGAGAGGGAAGATGAGGTCCAGTTAGTGCACCCCAATCAAAAAGGATGGCCTCATTACTTGGAGGGGGTTCCATGGGAGAAAGAGGAATGCCCCCCAGCACGGTAGTGTTTGTATCAACAAGAAAAACTTGAGCAACATCAGGTTTACTCTCTAGCGAGAGAGTAGGATCGACTGATGATGAGATCAAATTGACCACTTGGGTTTCATTCTCCAAGGGGGGAATGGGGCCGACGGGTGGAAAGGAATCGACCACTTGGGTTGCACTCTCTAACAAGAGAGTGGGATCGACTGAGGATGGGTCAGATCGACCACTTAGTCAACTGGTTCAACTAAGGACGTGACCAGATTGACTACCTGATCAACCAAACTGACCGTTTAGGGAGGTCATTGGGTTGGTAATCAAGTCAGGACCAACTAATGAAAGTTGATCAATAGCCACAATTCTTCCATCATGAGGGAAAGGCATCACACCAAAAAGAGTGGACACAATAGCTTTCATGGCATAGACATAATCTCACCCAAGGAGTAAATCGAAATCCAGGGGATCTTGGACTACCATGACGTCAATAACAACAATTTTCCCTCCCAAAGTTACGAGAAACTGAGGAAGGGTCCCTAAGGGTTGACTGGTTCTTATGTTAAAAGCTAACAGATTTTGTGTAACTGGCACAAGCTAAGGATAACCCAAATATTGTCAAGTAATAGAGGACAAAATACTAATGAATGAAACTTCATCTATCAATGTTTGAGGAACGTCCTGACCACAAACATGTACTATAATATTAAAAGGAATGTGAGAGGGAAGATGAGGTCCAGTTAGTGCACCCCAATCAAAAACGATGGCCTCATTACTTGGAGGGGGTTCCATGGGAGAAAGAGGAATGCCCCCCAGCACGGTAGTGTTTGTATCAACAAGAAAAACTTGAGCAGCATCAGGTTTACTCTCTAGCGGGAGAGTAGGATCGACTGATGATGAGATCAAATTGACCACTTGGGTTTCATTCTCCAAGGGGGGAATGGGGCCGACGGGTGGAAAGGGATCGACCACTTGGGTTGCACTCTCTAATGGGAGAGTGGGATCGACTGAGGATGGGATCAGATCGACCACTTGGTCAACTGGTTCAACTAAGGACGTGACCAGATTGACTACCTGATCAACCGGACTGACCGTTTAGGGAGGTCATTGGGTTGGTAATCAATTCAGGACCAACTAATGAAAGTTGATCAATAGCCACAATTCTTCCATCATGAGGTAAAGACAACACACCAAAAAGAGTGGACACAATAGCTTTCATGGCATAGACATAATCTCACCCAAGGAGTAAATCGAAATCCAAGGGATCTTGGACTACCATGACGTCAATAACGACAATTTTCCCTCCCAAAGTTACGAGAAACTGAGGAAGGGTCCCTAAGGGTTGACTGGTTCTTTTGTTAAAAGCTAACAGATTTTGCGTAACTGGCACAAGCTGAGGATAACCCAAATATTTCCAAGTAATAGAGGACAAAATACTAACAGATGAACCTTCATCTATCAATGTCTGAGGAACGTCCTGACCACAAACATGTACTGTAATATTGAAAGGAATGTGAGAGGGAAGATGAGGTCCAGTTAGTGCACCCCAATCAAAAAGGATGGCCTCATTACTTGGAGGGGGTTCCATGGGAGAAAGAGGAATTCCCCCCAGCACAGTAGTGTTTGTATCAACAAGAAAAACTTGAGTAGCATCAATTTTACTCTCTAGCGGGAGAGTAGGATCGACTGATGATGAGATCAAATTGACCACTTGGGTTTCATTCTTCAAGGGGGGAATGGGGCCGACGGATGGAAAGGGATCGACCACTTGGGTTGCACTCTCTAACGGGAGAGTGGGATCGACTGAGGATGGAATCAGATCGACCACTTGGTCAACTGGTTCAACTAAGGACGTGACCAGATTGACTACTTGATCAACCAGACTGACCGACGAAGGAACCAGATTGATCATTACATCAACTATAGGTGGGTGGAGAGTAAGTTTGTGATAAGCAGCTGGAAGTTGAGGTTGGGAAACAATCATATCTCCCAATAATTTTGAGGCTTCGTCCATACAAGGGCAAAGGTGAGTTTGATGAATCCCTCCGCATAACATACATGGGAACTTGACTCTACTTTTCTTCTTCCCAACGGTATCTTGACTAGTTGTCGGGAGGTCATCAGCATGTTCGTTAGAGGCTGATGACATGGGTTGGCGAGGGTGTGTATACCATACTTCTATAACTTTTGATAGACCAGGGCAATTCTTAAGAAGATGCAGACCCTTACAAAGCCTGCAAGGGTACTTGGGCTTACGAATTGTTTGGGTGATCTTGGTATCATCAACACTCCCAACACAATTATCAGTAACTAGTGGTTTTCCAACATGTTTGGCAGTGGTTCAAAGGTTGGACCCTTGCTTATTTTTCTTCTTCTTAATCTTTTGTTTCTTCTTCTTCTTATCCATCGGGTTACTAGTTTCAAAGCTTTCACTCGACAAAGAAGATGAAACGGAAGAAGACCTTGCAGAGAAGAAGGCGAAGGAGATCTTACCGGTGAACAAGGCGAAGGATCAACATGAGGTTGATTCTCTTGGGGAAAGTGCTTAAGACCGAAGCACTTGTTGCATTCAGGATTACCTGAGTCGAAAATAACCATACCGATAATCCAATTGTGAGACCTGGAAGGCTCAAAGTAGCAATGTGAGGAGGACCAATGTTTCCATGAAAATGAAAAACAAAAGGTTCCCCTGGAAAAGGGGTTCATTCATTGGTCATTTCGGGAAGTGAAGCCATTAAATAAAGATCCAACCTAGAGTCTACTATGGAAAACAAACAGCACACGCTAAAAATCTAGTAAGCAAACAAGAAAACAAAACCTTCTTACTATGAACGCACTAATTGGTGATGAAATCCAACATCACAGGAACAATGTACGAAGCGGTTGAGATAGAGCGGGTGGAAAAGTTATGTTGATGACCTGCTTAATGGAATTACACCCTCGTGCAAGCTCCCACACATAAACGTGGGTATACCCTCCAAGGAGCCCGAGTGAGTTTGGCCAATGTCAATTTCAGGTACCGTGAAGACTTGCCCCTCCAGAGTCACCTTGTGTAAAGACCATAAAGAGATAGGCTACTAAGGTTACCAATTATGAAAATTAGGCCTGGGGAAGCAGTCGACAGTCTAATCCACGTGCAAGGGCAGGGTATCTAAGCCCGAAATCTCCTCGAGAAAGTCTGCATAGGATTTTATTCTCAAGTGACCCCAATAATACGTGCAATCTCTACACTAAGACCAACAAAGAAGGGTGAGTAACTCTATCGGCCCTAATGCGACCTCGTGATTGACCCTTGTGTTATAAGGGCTTCCCAAGACAAAATGTAATAAGTGGATTTACCGCTCCCTAACTCAATATTCTATGTTTGTTTACAGCTTTGGAAAGTTATCTTTCACACCTATTCCAAAGCCCTACAACTAATCTAATGTATGTTTGCTACCAGAAAATATAAAAATGTCTAATCAATTTTTATAAGCGCTTTATTTTAAGGCTGTTGTTTACTCAAGAGGAAAATGGTGTGGACTAAATGATGTCTTGACCGACTCTAAACAATGCAAAGAAATGAGAATCCAAATATTTCACTTCAATGAAAGCTATATTATGAGAAGGAGAAAACGTTTATCATTCCCAGATGCACAATGTCCCAAAAATGTATTAAACTAATCAATATCAAGAACTTCAAGAAATGAGCCAAAGATATTGTACACCAATACAAGATTCGTGGCCCCCCTTTTTTAAAAAATTCAATACCAAAAATGCCAAAAACCATGCAATTTTGCTACTTCAAATGCAAAGATGCCCCCAATCTAATGCAAAGCAAACAATTAAAAAAATATGTTTCAAAGGTAGCTAAAATCATATTCAAAGCTATCAAGCAGACTATAATCAGACTCAGCAAATCACACCCAACACTTATCACATATCTGGGCAAGGAAAACCATCAAAAAGTAAAAAATTTCACAAAATCGTCGCGGCCTACCAGCCAACACTATGAAATGATCCTAGTTCACCATAGGACAGAGAACAAAACAGTGCGACGACGTCACACTGTGTCTAAAGGCCGAGTGCGTTGATCCTCAATCGTTGCACTGTCCCTCAAAGCAGGGTGTGACGATCAAACGAAAAATGGAAAAAATAAAAAGAAAGAAGGTTTTCCAGTGAATTTAAACAGTCAAAGAGTTCATTTGGATCTCCCAGTGACTCAGAAAACAGAACCCAGGCAATCAAAGAAAGAAAGAAAGACAAACTAGGATAATAATCTATTCCCCAGGGGAGTCGCCAATTTTGTTATCGGACTAATCGGTAAGTGAGGACACAAACAGATCTCCCTAGTTTCACCCCAAAGCTAGAACAAAACAAGACATAATATAAACTTTTCCCTGAGTTTTAATTATCAAGCATACTAACTAACAATAGATAAATGACATACCTTCTAAACATCGTTTGTCCTCATTAGTGTCATCCTCGCTCCATTCCAAGGCTTATGGGATGTTGAACTTGTAAAAAGACACAAGCCAACGAAGTGAAAGCAACAATGTATACTCAACAAAACCTATGTATGTGATCAAGGAGTCATACAATAAAATAAGACCAATTATATGGGAAAGAAATATATTGTTGTATTATAAATATGAAAAAGAGAATACAACCGAAGCCTTGATGTTGTAAGGTCCCTTCCAACGGTCCCTTTCTTCCCACACACTTCTTTCTCCATGGATTATGAGACCAACAATATATCTTGACAAAGCAAAGCCCAAAGCTACAAAAATTACTCAAACTCACACCAAAATCTAGCCAACTCAATCCAAGCTAATTTCCCAAGCTCCAAATCAAACTTCCCCCATGAGAACTCCTCTCCTTTTATAAGTTGAAAACGATAGGGTGAGGAGGTTAGGATGCTCCCAAGAGATCAGGGATGCGACTCATATCCAAACCGATCGGAGGCCAACTCACCCTCGAAGCTTCTATTCTAGAACTTTCAAGAAATTCGTCTTTTTCCTTCGTATGAAAATCATCACATCCTTAACACTGAGCAAACTGCGATGATGTCGTAGGCCACTGTGGTGCAACCTATGACGATCCTATATCGTCGCACCCTTTACACTAAACAAGGTCCGACGATCCCCTTTTCTAAGGTTTTTGACAAAGGAAAAGTATAATTTCATCTCTCGGGGAAAAAGTATCTTCATTCTTCTTCAAGGATTAAGGCCATTGATCCTTCTAAAGACAAAGGATAGGTTTACATCATTAACGGTCATATGGGTGATGAAAATAATTTGTAAATACAACTACAAATATTGCATATTCCTCTATGGCCCTTTTCTTAAAGTAAGTATCCCACCAGTCCTTAACATGGGGGACGACCTTGAGGAGTGCAAAAGTAATATTTTCCCTATCGGAAAAATTGTGGACTGAAAAATACCCTTTGAGAAGATTCAACCATGTATCTACAACATCCTCATCTATCAGTCCCTCAAATAATGGAATATCGAAATTTACTTGTACCTTGAAGGGGGTTGCATGGCCACTTGATGAAGATGCTTCTCCTATGTGCAACCACCAAAGGATCTACGTAAAGTTGTCCATCATTTCGTTCCTTTGTCACACAAGGGCTTCCTCGAGCAACTTTTTAAAAGGATCTCCTGCTCCATCATCTTTATTTTTGTCCCCAATGGGTTGTTGTCTGGCTCGGTGTGGTAGATTTTGCAACGAATCGATTGGTTCGAGTCCCAACTTCTCGTACCCATATCTTGTCGGGGACATGCACGAAGAAAAATAAATGAAGAGCAAACTGATCTGATACCACTAATCCGGATTTACAAGTGGAACGAACTGATTAACATGCTGAATACAATAAACATAGAGATATGAAGAACAACACAGATACCTAGTGAACAATATCTTCTACTGAATGAATGAAATAGGTTGAAATTGTAAAACTGCAAAACTGAAACACGTGGTCGAATGGTGGTAGTTATCTCTAAGAAGAGATGTGGCTGCTACGCGCATCTGTATGAGAAGAATGATTACAATGATTCTCCAGACGCATTTTTAACATTACTCATCAATGTTAAAACCCTGGACATCCAAAAATCTAACCCTAGGAGATGAAACACAAAAAGTTATGTGGGCCCCTATGGGTAAGTTGGTACCTCAACTTCCCTGGGTCGAAACTTTTGCATACGACCTTTGTTTTAGGTGCGTGATAGCCCGTTGGAAAGGTCTTTTCGAGAACTATGCATTACGCCATCAAACTTTGACTTTGTATATAGTTTGACTGTGTGATATAGGTGGATATTGGTGGCCACCCACCTATTCCACTTGGACCCCCACCATTTCTTCTTTCAATTTTTCACTTTTCGCATAGTTTACTATTTTTATTAGTTTTTCGGATCCTGAACTTCCAGAGTCATTTTTAGGCCCTAAACGACATTTTTTGAGAAAACGGGGAGCAACATGGTATAAAGTTCTATGTTTCTTACCAAAAAGTTGTAGTCCTCGGATAGATATTTCTAATGAGGTATTGAGCGCGTCAAATGGAGATCGTATGCCAAAGTTACGTCCTCGGGAACTTGATGTACCAATTTACCCAAACGGGGCCCATAGTCTTGGTCTTTCATCTCCTAGGGTTAGGTCTTTGGATGTTTAAGGTTTTCCATTGTTTCTCAATAATAATAGGCCTTCGAGCCTCATTGTAATAGAGTTGAAAGGCCAATAGCCTCCACATCTCTTCTCACATATAATCTACCAGCACCCTAGCTAGTTTATTTCCATTTTGTCTGTAAGTGTATTTCAATCATTTGTTATTAATGAAATGAAGTCTTATTTCCACTGCATCTCTACGTTTATATGTATTTGTGTATTTCATTGTGTTCCTACATAAATCCAGATCAATGGTATAAGAGCGGTCTGCTCGTTCTTGATCCTTCTTGCATGTCCCCAATGAGGTCGGGGTATAAGGAGTTAGGGCTCAATCTGGTTGAACATTTGCAAGATCAGCCTCACAAACCCAGACAACCACCCATGGGGTAAGAAAAGAAAGATGAGGGAGGAGGAGATCCTATCAAAATGTTGCTCGAGGAGGCCCTCGAGAAACAAAGGAACGTGATGATAGACAACTTTGCCCAGATCCTTCAACAGATGTCGACTGGCGGCGCATCTACATCCAACAGCCACTCTGGAGGGGCCACTCCTTTTAAGGTACAAGTAAACTTTGACATTCCCATATTTGAGGGCCAAATAGATGAATATGTCATAGATAGATGGTTGAATCTGTTAGAAGAATATTTCTCGGTTCATGACCTTTCTGACCGAGAAAGGATTATTTTTTCACTCCTCAAAGTCACCCCCCATGTCAAGGACTGGTGGGAAACCTATTGGGAGCAACAGGGCGAGGGGGAACCCTCTCTATTCTTGCTCACACCCACTTGGAATTATTTCTAAGATGTCATCAAGGAACAATATTATCCTGTGGGGAGCTATGAGGACAAATACATACAATGGACTATGTTGTGGCAGCAAAGGGACCAACATGTGCATGAGCTGACGAATTTGTTTCATACCCTACCCACAAAGTTGGGTATCAAATATTCAGAGAAAAATTTGGTGTTAAAGTACCATAGTTGTCTGCACAGATACATTCAGGAGGAAATGGAGTTCCTTGACATCTCATTGCTTGGTGCAACATACCGATATGCTGCCAATATTGAGCAGAAGTTCAAACATAAGATGTGAGACTTTGGGTCTGCGAATCAGAAGCAAGGGAAAGGTACCCCCAAAACACAAAACAAAGGACCAAGCCATGGCGGGGCAGCCCAGGACAACCTGCAAAAGCCACAAGAAAAGAATATCACCACGACGCCCAAAAAGGACACGGGGAACTGGTGTGAGTTCCATAAGAGCTCCACCCACAACACAAGTGAGTGTTGGGTCAAGCAGTCACTCGTAGCTGAGTTGAAGGCTTTTGAATCAGATGCATGCTCTGACTCTGAACCAGAACCCAACAAGGGGAATGACAAGGGGAAGCAGATTATTGATGTGGAGCCCAACGCCACCATTGCCACCATGAATATCCAGAAGGAGGAACCAGAAGACCCAGAAGATGTAGAGTGTCTCTTCCATTCCAAGATGTGGATAAAGGTTTCCCCATTGCAGTTCATTGTCGACAGCGGGAGCCAGAAGAACCTCATCTCGGTAGAGGTCATGAAGTGTTTGGGCTTATCGACCACATCACACCCACAACCATACACCATCGGGTGGTTGCACCAAGGACGGGACCTCTGCGTCAGCCAATAATGTCACCTTTCATACAACATCAAGCCCTTCATGGATGAGGTATTGTGTGACATTCCTCCTCTTGATGTTTTTGATGTATTATTAGGCCAACTGTACTTGTGGAAGCGACATGTTGTGTATGAGTCTAGACCTCATGTTGTTATTATCACTTTGGGAAATAAGTTGTACAGGATATCGGAGATAGCACCGCCTACCACCATCTCTTTGGTTACTGCAAAACAATGCAGTAAGATCATTTCCAAAACCAGGAAATTTTTTTTCCTGATGATCCGCCCTCAGGGAAAGAAGAAGACTATGGCCATGACCTCCAGACAGGGCCCCTCTGGGCGACGACAACAGATGGATCAAGTCATGGAGGAGTATTAGGACATCTTCACCTCCCCCACAGGGGTGCCTCTACACTGTCAGGTCAAGCACCCCATCGATATGACCCTAGGTGTGTCGTTGCACAATGGACCAATCTATCGGTGCTCTATTCTGGAGAATGATGAAATCAAGAGGTAGATTCAGGAGTTGTTGCAGAAAGGTCACATCTGGTCGAGTTCATCGCTCTGTGGGAGCCCAATCATGTTGGCGTAGAATAAGGATAGGACTTGGAAATTCTGCATTGACTATCAGGCACTGAACAAGACCATTTTCAGGAATAGGTACCCGATCCCACAGATTGGTGACCTTCTGGACCAACTCAAGGGGGTGAAATATTTCAGCAAGATCGACTTGAAGTATAGGTATCACCAGGTACCAATCGAACCCTCTAATGTGTGGAAGACTTTTCAAATCCAAGGAGGGCATTTTCGAATGGTTGGTCATGCCTTTCGGGTTGACGAATGCCCCTGCAACCTTCATCAGGCTAATGGACAACATCTTGCGACCATTCACCAACTCATTTGTAGTGGTGTACTTGGATGACATTCTTATCTTCACCCAGACTTGGGAAAAGCACCTCCACCACATCCAACAAGTCCTCCAAACACTGTGGCAACACAAGTTGTGTGCCAATTTGGAGAAATGCACTTTTGGCATGACCCAGGTTCAGTATCTGGGATACATTATTGATGAGCGGGGGGTGCATGTGGATCCAACAGAGATCCAATTCATTCGGGATTGGCCAGCCCCAACCACCCTAACAGACCTCCACAGCTTTTTGGGTCTTGCTAACTTCTACCATAGGTTCATGTTGGGATTCTCTCATATCACTTGGCCCTTGAGTCAAGTCACCAAGGGAGAAGCGAAAGAAAAATTATTTTGGTCTGAATCTCAACATAAGGCATTCGAGGAGTTGAAGTATCACCTCTGCTCTGCACCAGTGCTCACATTACCATACTTGCAACAACCATTTGAGATCGAGATAGATACCTCTGAGTATGCTATTGGGGCAATCCTTACTCAACATGGGCATCCAGTGGCATATCACAGTGAGAAACTTTCTGACACAGTCCAGAAGTATCCCACTTATGACAAAGAGATGTATTCCATTATGCAGGCTTGCCAGCAATGGAAGAATTATATTTTGAGAAAGGAAACGGTCATCCACATAGACCATTGACCCGTGTAGTTCATACAGACACAAGGAAAGTTACAGAATGATCGCCATCAGAAGTGGTCCACATACCTGCAATAGTTTCATTTGAACATTAAGTACAAGAAAGGAAACACCAATAATGTTGCAGACTACCTCCGCTGACCACCCATCATGGCGCTAACCATTATGCTCAACTCTTGTGGGCACGAGACTTCTAATTAGCCGCTTCTCTACACAAGTGATCCAGAATTCGGCCACACATATAATACACTCTTGGAGGGTAAGAAAGTTCCCAATTTTTACCTCCAAGATGCCTTCCTATGTCACCTGGGACACCTTTGTGTTCCTTCAAGTGAGTGTGCCAAGATGATTTGGAAGGCGCACTACAGTCGAGTCGCTAGGAATTTGGAGGTAGAGAAAACGGTGGCAGTACTACAAAAGTATTTCTATTGGCTGAACCTTCGACAGAATGTCTGGAAGTACATCAAGTCCTACACTTCTTGTGCCATTGCCAAACTGACCATCAAGAAGCAAGTCCTCTATACTCTACTTCCTACCCCCAATCGACCTTGGGAATCCATCTCTATGGATTACATGTCGGGCCTTCCTTCTACTAAGCATGAAAATGACCATGTTCTTTGTGGTCGTCAACAGATTCTCGAAGATGTCCATTATGATGGCCTGCAAGAAGAATATCATAGCAGAATCCACTACTAAACTCTTCTTTGAACGAGTGTGGGTACACTTTGGGATCCCACAGTCTATCATCTCAGATCGGGACAACAGGTTCCTTAGTACATTTTGGTCTAGCCTCTGGTTGATGTTGGACAACAAGCTCACCAAGTCCATAGCTTTTCATCCGCAAACTGATGGCCAGACAGAGGTCATTAACCGAATGATCGTACACATTATGCGCATGTACAAATCAAATCATCTACACACATGGGATGAGATCATCCCCTATGTACAACACATCTACAATCGGGCTCTCCATAGCTCAACCAGCCACATCCCCTTTCAGGTGAGCTTGGGATTCCAGCCACTATGTCTCATTGGTGTAGCCATACCATTTGTGGCTACTCATGAAGATTCAACTCGTGTCTGGTTTGAGGTTGACAATGCAAACAGCTTCATTGAGCGCATTCAACACATCTACCAACAGGTTCATGACATCTTGGATAGGGCCAATGCTAAGTACAAGCAGTGACATGATCAACATCGAGTGCCACACAACTTCGAGGTGGGTGACAAAGTGTGGCTACATTTGCAAAAGGAGCGCCTCGTTGGACCCCACTACAAGCTTTGCCTGCTCCGATATGGGTCATACACCATCACCAAGGTTGTAGGGGACAATTCCTTTGAGCTCAACATTCCACCATTCCTTGGTCTGCACCCAGTGTTCAATGTGGATCGCCTTCAACCCTACTTTCCACCTCTACTAGACACATCCAACATGGCAGAACAACTCACACCAACAGGGTTAAATCCACACCGCATGGAACAAGACACAACGGATAAGATCATGGATGCACATATCAAGCGCACCTGAAAACAAAGGATGCCGCTATATCGAGTTGTCAAAACAAGCTAACTCCTCCACCAAGGCAAGTGGCTCACCAGTGACCAAGTTCAGCAGAAGTTTCCTCATCTCATGGAGGATATCAACACAATGGGGACCATTTCTTCCTAAGGGGAGAGGAATGACCCAGGTGGATATGGTGGCCACCCACCTATTCCACTTGGACCCCCACCATTGCTTCTTTCAGTTTTTTAGTTTTCGCACAGTTTACTATTTTTAGCAGTTTTTCGGGTCCTGAACTTTCGGAGTTGTTTTGAGGCCCTGAAAGACATTTTTTGAGAAAACGGGGAGCAACATGCAACGAGGTTTAATGTTGCTCACCCAAAAGTTGTATTCCTCGGATAGATCATTCTAACGAGGTATTGAGCGCATCAAATGGAGATCGTATGCCAAAGTTACGTCCCTGGCAAGTTGATGTACCAATTTACCAAAACGGGGCCCATAGTCTTGGTGTTTCATCTCCTAGGGTTAGGTATTTTGATGTTTAGGGTTTTCCATTGTTTCTCAATAATAATAGGCCTTCAATCCTCATTGCAACATAGTTCAGAGGCCAGTAGCCGCCACATATCTTCTCAAAGATAAGCTACCAACGCCCTAGCTAGTTTATTTCCATTCTGTCTGTAAGCGTATTTCAGTCATTTGTTATTAATGAAATGAAGTCTTATTTTTGTTGCATCTCTGTGTTTATGTGTATTTGTGTATTTCATTGTGTTCCTACATAAATTCGGATCACTGTGGCAAGCCAAAAAACATTGTTTAGGGCCCCAAAACAGCCCTAGAAGTACAAAAAGATGTGCTGACATGAAAACATACAAAATAAGCCAGTTGGAATAGGTGGGAGATCACCAATGTCCACCTGGAAGAGATGTAGTAGCCTCGAAAGTGTAGAACCCACAATTACAAACGAGAATAGAAGAACGTTTTGAACTAAAAACTGTCAAGAGGAGTCAGTTGGAATAGGTAGGTGGCCACCAATATCCACCTGGATCATAGGAAGAGGGGTGTATAAGCCTTGTTTTTTTATGGTTGGCTTGGAAATGGCATAGGCAGTGCAAGATCTAATATACTTGTTGGCATCTTGTCGAATTTTTGGCCAATAAAAACTTCAGCCGTTTTCTCCACACCGAAATGTTTAGCGATCCAAATGTAGTGAGCCTTCTAAATCATCTTTGCACGCTCACTTGTGGGAACACAAAGGTGGCCCAGATGGCATAACAGTCCATCTTGGATGTGAAAATCGGTGACATTCACTTTGGTATCCAAGAGTTTATAGGTGGTGGTGAAGTCAAGGTCATGCTGATAAAGTTGGCGCCACTCAGATGCCCCATGCCCACAGGAATGGAGCATTATGGTGAGTGCAGCAACAGGAGAGCGACTGAGGTAGTCAACGACATGATTTGTGCTCCCTATCTTATACTTGATGTTGAGATGCAACTTATGTATGTATGTGGACCACTTTTGATGGTGGTTGTTCTACAACTTTCCCTATGTTTGTATAACTATAGAGGCTTGTGACCAATGTGGATGATTGTCTCCTTTCCCAAAATGCAATGCTTCCATTGATGGCAGGCTTGCACAAGGAATACATTTCTTTGTCATAGGTGGAGTATTTATGGACAATATCTTAATGTGTCTCACTATGGTATTCTACTATATGACGATGATGAGTGAGGACTGCACCTACAACATAGTCGAAGGCATCGGTCTCAATCTTGAATGCTTGTTGCAGATCAAGTAAGGCTTCAGATCATCAAATGCTTGTTGTTGTGCATGCTCCCATGTGAACTTTGCTTGTTAGTGTGGTCGGGGCTAGCCAGTCACAAATGACTTGGATCTTAGCTGGATACACATGTACCCCATGCTCATCAACAATGCAACCTAAGTATTGGACCTTGTTCATGCCAAAGGAGCATTTTTCCAAGTTGGCATATAGCTTGTGCTACCGCAGAATGCCCAAAACTTGTTGAATATGTTGCTTGTGCTCCTCCCAAGTTTTGTTGAAGATGAGGATGTCATCCAGATATACCACCAAAAAATAGTTGGTGAAGGGTCTCGATACATCATCCATCAATCTCATGAAAATTGTTGGTGCATTTATTAATCCAAAGGGCATGCCATCCATTTGAAGAGACCTTCTTTAGATTTGAAAGTTGTCTTCCATACATCAGTTGGTTCGATAGGAACCTGGTGGTAGCCAGACTTTAGGTCAATCTTGCTGAAGAACGTTTCCCCCTTGAGTTGGTAAAGAAGGTCATCAACCGAGGGAATTGGGTACCTGTTCTTGACTGTGATTTTGTTTAATGCTCTGTAATCAATGTAGAGCCGCCAGGTCCCATCTTTCTTCTGCACTAACACAATTGGGATTCCGCAAGGGGAGGAGCTGGTTCGGATGTGCCTCTTTTGAAGAAGCTCTTGGATCTAGTGCTTGATTTCATCATTTTCCATCAACGAGCAACGATAGACTGGTCCATTAGGAAACGGTGCACCGAGGGTTAGATCAATTGGATGCTTGACTTGGCAGTGCGTCGGTACCCCGGTGGGAGATGAGAAGATATCTTTGTACTCTTCCATGATCCCGTCCACTTGCTTTTGCTGCAAAGAGAGGCTATGTGTAGAGGTCACGAATGTGGCGGTGACCTTCTGCTTACTATAAGAATGGATCACAAAGAAGATGAACTTCCTAATCTGTGAAATGACCTTACTGCATTGCTTAGTAGAGATTAAAGAAATAGTGGTATGCAGCACTACCTTTGGTATCCTATACAATTATCTACCCAAAGTAATAATAACATTGCAGGGTCTAGAGTCATACACAACATGTCGCTTCCACAAATATGGTTGGCTGAAAAGAACATCACAAACTTCAAGGGGAGCAATATCACACAATGCCTCGACTTTGAAGGGCTTGATGTTGTAAGGCAAACGACATTGTTGGTTGACGTGGAGATCTCATCCTTGGAAAATCCAATCGATGGTGTAGGGTTGCGGTTGCAGTGTTATCAGCAGGTCCAACTGCTTCACAACCTCTGTTGAAATAAGGTTCTTCGCGTTGTTGCTATCGACAATGAAATCCAGTAGAGTCCCCTTTATCCACATATGTGAGTGAAAGAGGCATTCCCCTTCCTCTAGTTATTCTGGTTCGCTTGGTTGAACTTTGGTGGTAGTGACAGTGGCACTGGGTTCGGCATCGATTGATCTACTTCCCACTTTCTGGATTTGATTCGGAGTCATAATCTTCCTCTGACTTGGAAGCTTTCATCTCAGCCACCAGTGACAGCTTGGAGTGACATTCTTCGATGTTTTTCCAAGGGCTTTTATGGTATTCACACCATTTTCTCATGTCCTTCTTTGACTTCTCATTACCCTTCTTGGATTGCGGCTTGGACTGGTTGTCTTGAGAGCGACCATCTTTTCCCTGTCCCATGTTTTGTGGGTTAGGGTCGTCTTTTCCCTATTTCAGCTGTGAGGAGTTTACAGATCCAAACTCTCGCCTCTTCTGCTTAAATTTCTACTCAATCTTGACGTTGTATTTATAAGCGACACCTAATGATGCGATGTCTGGAAACTCCATTTATGTTTGAATGTATCTATGCAAACAGTCATGGTATTTGATCACTTGATGTCGTTCAGAGTCTTTGATACCCAATTCGGTGCGTAGGGTATGGACAATATTGGTGAAATTAGGTAGTCTGGTCCCTTTCCCGACACAGCGTGGTCCATCTTGTGTATTGGTCCTCATAGCTTCCAACAGGGTAGTATTGTTCTTTAATGGCATCCCTGA
Organism: Picea mariana; assembly: GCA_032191745.1. Taxonomy (NCBI): domain Eukaryota; kingdom Viridiplantae; phylum Streptophyta; class Pinopsida; order Pinales; family Pinaceae; genus Picea; species Picea mariana. Next base: position 151,730 of record JASDQU010104739.1, on the reverse strand, counting down.
AGGAATTACATGTGGGGGCGACCACAAATATTGCATATTCCTCTATGGCCCTTTGCTCAGAGTAAGTATCCCAACAGTCCTTAACATGGGGGATGACCTTGAGGAGTGCAAAAGTAACCTTTTCCCTCTTGGAAAAATGTTGGACCGAAAAATACCCTTGGAGCATATTCAACCATTTATCTACGACATTTGCATCTATCAGTCCTTCAAATAATGGAATATAAAAATTCACTTGTACCTTGAAGGGGGTTGCATGGCCACTTGATGAAGATGTGTCTCCTGTGGGCATTCGCCGAAGGATATGTGCAAAGTCATCCATCATTTCGTTCATTTATCGCGTAAGCAATTCCTTGAGCAATATTTTAAAAGGATCTCATTTTCCATCATCTTTCTTCTCATCCCACATGGGTTTTTGTCGGACTCGACGTGGTCAATCTTGCAAAGGCTCGACTGGTTCAAGTCCCAACTTCTTGTACTCAGATCTTGTCGGGGACATGCACGAAGAAAAATAAATGAAAAGTAGACCGCTCTGATACCACTGATCCAGATTTATGAGTGAAATGAAAGGAATAATAGACTAAATACAACATAGAGATACAGAGAACAACAACAGACATCCAGTGAACAATATCTTCTATTGAATAAATAAAATAGATTGAAATTGTAAAACTGCGGAACTAAAAACAACGTGCTCGAATGATGGTAGCTATATTTGAGAAGAGATGTGGCTGCTACATGCATCTGTTTGAGCAGAATGATTACAATGAGGCTCCAAAGGCCCTTTTTACATTACTCATGAATGCCAAAACCCTAGACATCCAAAAACCTAACCCTAGGAGATGAAACACCAAAAGTTATGTGGGCCCTAATGGGTAAGTTGGTACCTCAACTTCTCGGGGTTGTAACTTTTGCATATGACCTTTGTTTTAGGCACGTGATAGACCGTTGGAAAGGTCTTCTCGAGAACTACACATTATGCCATCAAAATCTGACTTTGTCTAGAATTTGACTATGGTAAGCCAAAAAAAAAACATTGTTTAAGGCCCCAAAACGACCCTGGAATTACAAAAAGATGTGCTGACATGAAAACTTCCAAAATAAGCCAGTTGGATTAGGTGGGCGGCCACCAATCTCCACCTGGAAGATGTGTAGGGCTTCAGACATCCCCAAAAGTGTAGAACCCACAATTACAAAGAAGTACATAAGAACGTGTTGAACTAAAAACTGTTAAGAGGAGCCAGTTGGAATAGGTGGGTGGCCACCAATATCCACCTGGATCATTGATTCCCCCGACTAGGAATTATTCTTATGAATAAGTTGCGCTTTCTTCCCTTTTTTCTTCTTTTGAATTTCAACCCATTTGGCACGTTGAATGAGACTTGTTGGGTTTTTTAATAACAACAAGTGTACTACATTTTATCTCTCGGTTACAAGAATTGACTCCCTTTCATGATGTGAGTTGTTCGATTCATATATATACTTTGTTTTTCAATTTTAACATTCCAACGAGAACTCTTGTGATGACAAAATCTAGTCCTTGGTCATTTTAATGTTAGTGTTTACATTTCCTACACTATAACACTTATGAAAACTCAAAGTATAACAAACTTCCTCTCCACACATCAATGGAATCATTCAATGATGTTTCTCACCCCAATATTTTAATTAGAAATCCTAGAGTTATTGACTTCTACTTTTAGTTTCCCATTACAACCTCATTAAACATACTATGGAGTAATCCACCATACATACCTATATCAACACAATAACAAAAAGATAAGACATTCCAATGTCATCAACAAACCAAACACCCTCTAAAACATGACATGATAGTATCTTAACAAGTGTATGTTTTCAAAACGTATCATTTTGCTTATTTAAATTTGGAAAATAACACCCTCTAAAACATGACATGATAGTATCTTAACAAGTGTATGTTTTCAAAACGTATCATTTTGCTTATTTAAATTTGGAAAATAACTACAAATGGTGAACCAAATACAATTCTTTCCAAAACCAAACAAACCAAAGTTAAACATTATAATTATAATTTTATATATATATATATATATATATATATATAATAGTCAAAATATTGATTTATGAGAAAAAAAGAAAAACTATTAACGTAAAATAAACCCTTAACATGGACAAGCCATAGAAAATTCCCCAAAGTACAACAAAAAATAATTGTTTCTCAAACTAATTAAAAATATTATTTCTAAGGGAATCTAAATTTCTCAAAGTAATTAGATTCCCTTGAGAGTACCCTTCCTTACGAGGAAAACATGGTTAAATAAAGAGAGTTGTGTACTTCTAGGCAAACATGGTTAAAGGAGGAGGGATGCGTTCATAAATCTTACTAGATTCTTCAAATCCGTTACATCACTCATAAGATCTATGAACACAAAGGACATAGATAACAACCTCGTCCAAGATGCAAAATTTTGAATCTAATAACCAAACTCACTTATGGATGTGATCTAATAATTTATCAACAAATTTTACTCCCATACATGAGAGGCTGTCAAATTTGTAATTAAAAACATATCTTAAAAAGTGAAAATGGTTGAAAGAATTTTATCTATGCCTTTTACCACATGGTAATTATATGCTTACTAAGTGAGAAGAAGGGTTGTGCATTTAGGAAAGAACATGATTTTGATTAAATAAGTGATATTGGAAAAAAATGATTTTTTTTTATTAAAAAGAGTGTTATAATAGTCCAGGTCAATAATAAGTTTGATAATTATGTTTAATTGATAATATGTTTAATTTGTAATTTTAAATGGCATTGCAAAAAATATGGTTAATTGTAATTTTAAACAACATTTTAAAGGACATTTAATGTCTCATTATTTTAAACATGAAGATTAAAATATGTTGTTTCAAGTGACTTAATGAATACAACATATTAATATGAGTAAAATAATTTTATAATAATAATATAATTTAAGGTTACAATTTAATGACAAGTTATATTGATGTATGGACTTTTGTGTTTGTGGGATAAGGGATCCTCTTTACATAGTGATTTCATTGCTTAGTTTGCAAAGGTGTACATGCCCTAGTCCCTCTAGATTTTAGTTAGTCACCCTCAAAGATGAAACACATGTTCTTAACCATCAAGCTCATTCGAGTTGCATAGATATGTTGAACCCAAGTAGATAGATGCTCAAGAGACCTCCTAGTTGGCTATCCACACATTTCCCAGATTTATGGCTATTAAACGATATGAAGTCCAAGTTCATATAGGTCTAAGCTACTTGTATCCTCTAGTAAAGTTATATAACTTCACTTTGTTTGTTTTAATATAACTAATGGGACTTTCAACCCTCGCACAATTGCATTGACAAAGGAGGGGTGCATTTTATAGTACATGTTAAGATATTAAGAGGAGGTTAAGATCATAATTCTACTAAAGTTATATAAATTCACTTTAGTCATGCTAATTAACTAATGGGACTTTTAATCCTTTCATAATTGCACTAACAAAAGTGGGTTCCATTTTACAGTCCATGTTAAGATATTAAGAGGAGGTTAAGATCATAACAAAGATTTGTTGAACCTAAGGAGAAAAAGCCTAAGTGGTAAAACCTCTTCTAGATTGATGCTTATCACTGTGAAGATTGGGTGAAAACCCTAAAACCATTCATAGAGAACCTAGCTAGAGAAAATCGCATAAAACTTGCAAGATGAGTGTGAGAGAGAGAGAGAGAGAGACAATAATGAGAGAACAAATGAGAAAATATATTAATCACAACATTATGAATGAGTAAATACACACACAAATATATAATCCAAGAGAAGCAATGCGCCAATCTCATGGAGTACATGCATAGTAGGAGTGATATAAAAAAGATCTGGACACTAACTCGCTATAATGGGAGTCAACTACTAGCTAGTCTCAGTTAACCATTTAAGGGGAAACAATTTAATTGAGTGACAAGTGTGGAGACCAAGAATAACACATTCATGCAAAGGAAATGCACCCTAAAACCTAGGGAAAACCCTATAGAGATGGAAATAGGCGCATGAGTGGTCTTCCACTAGTCAAATCAGTCTGAACTGAAGTGGATAATGGGCCCTATTTTACAGGAATCACCCTATTTTTTAGGAATCTCCCTATTTTGTAGGGGAATATCCTCGGGAGAATATTCTTAGCTAAAACTTAGGAAAAAGGTGAGTGAGTAAGTGTGTAATATCTCCAACCCCCCCCCCTGAACACTACTAGGGTGTAATGAAGAATGGGTCTCGACTACAAGGCCATGTTAGGTACCCATTTTAAAATGCATCTAAATGAATGAACATTGAAAAAACAAGGAAAGAGGGAAAACCTCATCGGAAAATGCCTCCCCTGGAAGTATTATGCATCAAAAATGAAGAAGGACAATGCATCAAAACGAAAGGGAGTTGGCCCATAACTTGTCCTTCACTCCACTAATACCTCACAACTGTGCACGTTTATGCTTGTTAAATATTTTGTTGAAGATGTAGATATTTATACATATTTGATGAAGTAGATGCATCAGTGAGATGTCTGCATATATCCACGTTCTATCATTGTAAGAAGAAGATCCAATTTTCCCATATGGATTCCCTTCAACCACTGCATAGGCTAGAGGGTCAAAGGTTAGAACCATGTAGCAATGTATGGGCATTACTAGTTCTTTGGCAATGAGAGCATGTTGATCTCCCTCAAAATGGAATCTAGTCCTTCTATGATCCGACCACTTGGGTATTTGATGTTGAGATGCATGCATGGGGCATGCAGAAGTCTCTACATGTGGCTCCTAAGATGCATGTTTGATATCTTTCGCATGTGATTCAGAAAACATATTTGAAATGGAGTAGACACCATCTCAAATGAATGGAACAAAAAGATGTGCAGATACATGTGTAGAAGTCTCTTCAAACTGAGAGGCTTGATCTTCCAATGGATTTTTTGTTGGTGTTGTCTTGTCAATCTCCTACATTCCTTCTTCACGGTCTTCCTTTAGCCCGAATAATACCTCCAATTTGGTCCATGCTTCATCTGGAGTTGAGAGTGATTCAACATGATACTGAATTTCTAGAGAAATAGACAAACGATTACTTCCTAAAGCCACATTTTTTCTATTGAGAAAATCATTTTTCTCATCGGCGGAATCAAACTCTACTTTTGTTGCTATTGTTATTCGGTATAAGCCTTGATTCCTCAATTGATGCACAATATTTGGCTTCCAACCAAAATAAATGTATGGCATGAGAAGAAAAACCTATGTGTTAGAAATAATATGTGTGCTCGTTTAACCATAGACAATATAGCAATATTGTCACCCAACCATAGGCTGAAGCCACCCCGATCACCTTAACCTTGACAAAGAATAATTATGGAAGCAAACCCTAGGCCTGATATCCAATCAATGTAGCGTACCTCTCTCCAGAGTTAGCATACCAAGCAGAAAGTCCAAATCATAATCAATAGAAAGTCCAAACCTAAACCGAGAATACAAATTGCAACTGTAGCTACTCTCCATACTTGCGGACTTACTCAGTTTCTACAATGTGCACTCTTACATTTCTGCAATTGCAATTTGTGTGTATCAAAAGAGCTCTAGCGTCCTGTATTTATACTACTTCTCCTTAGCTATTTGGGCCGACTTCTCATTCTGGAGGCTAAAAACTCAATATTTAAATATTTCCTTTAGTTTACTTGTCTTCTAGGTTTATGTCCAATGCTTTAGGGTTTCTTCTTAGTTCTAGGAATATTATATTCTTGTCAGGGTTACATGTGGAGGTTAATACCTCCTACAGCTACCATAATATCAACACTCCCTCCTAGCTAGGGAGGTATTGAAAGCAATGGTATTGAGCACAAACATACCATTCAACCGGTAGCATCGTCGTAGACATACATGATATCTCATGATTAGATCATGAGCACCATCATCACTATCAGTATCATCTGATAGCATCAACTGCATCATCTCCCAAACCCATACTCTAGTTGAGTAATCGGGCATGATGTTGAATAAGTCACTCACTCCACAGAGTGATCCAAGAATTATTCTTCTCATATGGGTGTATGTCCTAGAAGAATAATTGTTCCAATAGATGTTGGAAGCCTCGTCATGGGCTACAAGGACTATTCTTCTAAACTGGACATACGTCCTAGAAGAATGATTGTCCTGGACCATTTTCCCTCCGGTCACTACTGTGAACTTAGGGAAAATGTTTGTCCTATACCAAGCTCTCCACGATGATCACTTATGTGAACTCAATGAGATGGACCATTCTTATAACCTAAACATATGTCCTAGAAGAATAGTTGTTCATGATACATCAACAATCTGTCAACCTCGACCATTCTCCGTCTGAATAAATCTGTTCATTAGTACACTGACTATCCATCTAGCTGATAATCATTTTCAATACTACTGATAGTCTACATGGAAATCAGAACAATGTCATTCAATAGAAAACAACTGTGTCTGTCCATAGTAGTACACAACTACTATCCAGTGGTACACAACCACACCAAGTAGCACACGGCTACTTAATCAATGACACATAGTCACAACTAGTGGAACACATTCACCACAGTAGCATACATCTACTGTCAAGAGACATACAATCTCCATAACAATCATATCATCTGATATCAACTTGCATAAAACAATATCATGATATAAACTGAGTCATCTGGGCCATTCTTCCACTCACATCTGTGAGATACGGAAGAGCATTTGCCTTTAGAAAGTAAAACATCAGCCATGGGCTATCTAGACTATTCTTCTCAAGCACAGAAGAATAATTGTCCCTGATTTCTGAGCCTGGGCCTTTCACCTAACTGGGCCATTCCTTTGGCACTAATCATAGTGCAACCTGGAGAGAATGAGTCTGCCCTAGGGAATGCATGTCCCTGATTGATAAACCTGGACCATTCACCTAACTGGGCCATTCCTCTAGCACTAAACATAATGCAACCTGGATAGAAAGAGGTTTCCCTAGGGAATGACTGCCCGGACCATTTTCTAATGGAAATGATTGTCCTGCACCAACCTCCAAAACAGACCATTCTTCGAAACTACTTACAACTATGAACTTCGAAAGAATGATTGCTCGGCGAGGCGAACCATTCTACTTGACCACTACTCAGAGTGACTGCTAAGAAGAATGATTGTCCTAGACCATTCCCCCACACTAGCCACAAAGGGAATCGTTGTCTATGGTACATCAAAAATCTATCGAACCATTTTCAATACAAAAATGACTGTCCGATCTGAACCATTTTCCAAACTAGAAAATGCTTGTCTGTCAGAAATCTCAAACCACTTTCTGAACTAGAAAAGAACTGCTCATCTTGGACCATTTTTTGAACTGAAAAATGATTGTCCATAAATCAATAACACATCAATTCTCCCTCCCAACCTGGGAGTAATATCTTCCTTTTTCAATAAGGAAGTCGTCTCCACGAGCCCCAACTTCCAAACTTTTCATCTCAGACAAAAGTTTTACCAAAATATATGTTATATGCTCATCTATGGAGATATATTGGAGAACCACTTCTCTTTTTTGGACTTCATTACGGAGAATGTAATGCATGATCTCAATGTACTTTGGTCTGTTATGGAACACTGGTTTTCTCTTAAGGCTTCATGTAGCTCTGATCATTACAATATATATAATGGTCGAATTCAACACTTTTATTTCCTGCTATCTCATGACATCATGGCAAGGCTCAAACTGAAACATATCCAAGTAGCACTTATTATGTCATCATGAGAGTTTTCCATGGATTAGCAATCCATCATCCCAGACTTCTAAGTAACTATTACGATACACTATCTCTGTCATATAAAAAATTCACCACGCTTTTGTTGTATATGAGATACTTTGCATCAAGTTGTTTGAATCTATACAAGGTCTTCTTATATCTTCATACATGGGACTCTTTATGGTATACCCAAAAACCTTGAGATTTCTTTACATAAGCTTCTTCCTCAAATGTTCTATTGGGAGAACAATTTTTTACAACCAATTGATGTAAACTTCAATCCATGGATACTGCAAGAGACATAATAGCTCAGATAGAGGTATATTTGGTTTACGAGAACAAGTTGTTATCATAGTATTCTCCTCCTTCTGGAAGAACCTCTAGTTATGAATCTCACAATGCTTCCATTCATAACCCTTTTTCACAATTTCTTATTATTCTTCATCACAACTTCCATTTTTTTCTGCTTGATTGCTTCTAGTGGGTTCAAACCAAGCTGGTAGTCTTGTTCTGAACACGTGTTGCTTATCATGGCTACTACTTTCAATGGGAACAAGGACATATACTTCATAATCCTCGAAGGATCATATCATTTAGGATTAGCTCCCTCCTAATCCTTGCTTCATACATGAATGCGTGATCTTCTTTTGGAATTCTGTAATCAGCTCCCTCCATATAAGAGAGTCCACACTTCTGTATGCATCCTTATTGCCTTTTGCAAAGTGTCGCAATTCTTTTTCTAATTTCCTCTTAATTGTTGACTTATTTCTGTTTTTACTTCTTCTGGGTCTCTTTAGGTTTGATTCTAATTTATGCTTAACTGGTAGTTGTTACTTATATAATAGCTTGACTTGTGGTCATCGTAATAACAATCCTTATCCTTTTATTCTTCCATAGGTATTTTTTTCCTTGAAAATATTTTTCTTCTAAGAAATAGATATACATTATATGTATAGGAACTATGTAAACATGATATATACAAGAACTTTGAAGAATATTGTTACCTTGACTTAAAAGAAGAAGTATGTTTTATCCTACTTGACTTTCTTTGAGGGTTCCCTTTCTTTAGCAATTGTTGCTTCGTTTGTTTCCTTCCTTTTTCTTAACTCAGGACAGTGGTTCCTGTAGTGACCATATTTTCGACAATTGAAGCATTGTATCTTTCACACATCCTTTTCTTGATTTGGTTTCTTCCTTGAGCCAAACTTCTTCTTATTCATGAAATTCTTGAACCTTGCTATGAAAGCTTGATCAACATATTTCTTTTGGGGTTTCTCTTTTTCATTAACCCTTGATTCTTCTTGTGCACAACAAGTCCAAAGTTCTTCAAATGTGGGATGATCCTTTCTTGTGTTCATGCTTGCGGCAAATGCATCCCATGTCTTGGGAAGACCATTGAGTACTATATTTACTAGTTCCTTCTCTGAATTGAGTTCTTCAATATCTTGTAGTTGACCTCTTCACTGAGAGATTTTTACAAGGTATGATGTTATGTTGTCATCATCATTCATTTTCATGTCACAGAGCTCATTCTTCAGACTCATTACTTGTCCAATGTTTCTGACTGAGAAGAGGTTAGTTAGGGCATTGTACATCTTCTTGGATGAGTCAAGATGAGAGATGTAAGGTATCAAGCGGTATTTTACAAAGTCCACTATGATACTCATGACATTGATGGCATTATCCTTGAACTTCTCCATAATTGCAACGTTCTGAGGTTCCTTCTCTTTTCCTTCTTCAAACTGTGATTCCACGATATTTCCTCTCATGATATCCAACACTTTATTCTTGGCAAGGATGAGGTAAATCCTTGTCTTCCATGATGTGAAGTTAGAATCCCCTTCTAACTTGTTTTCTGACTTCATAGAGTAAGTCATGACTGCTTTGACTTGGTCAACATTTGACTTTGACCAAAAACTCAAACTTGGCATCTTAGCTTGCTGAGAGTACCAGGAGGTGCACTAGGCTATCCAGAAATTTGGTCAATCTCTTCACTCAAGGTGCCTCAACAAGAACGTTAGGGTTTTTGTTGATGTAGAGAAAATTGACTGCAACTGCAACTGTAACTGAGCAAATCCTCCTAATCTATCTTCCAGTGGTTAGACTGTCCAAAGATAGTGTGGGCCCATAACCTATTAGAAATAACAGGTGTTCTCGTTTAACCATAGACAATATAACAATATTTTCACCCAACCATAGGCTGAAGCCACCCCCGAGCACCTTAACCTTGACAAAGAATAATTATGGAAGCAAACCTTAGGCCTACTAGCCAATCAATGTAGCGTACCTCTCTCCAAAGTTAGCATACCAAGCAAAAAGTCCAAATCATAACCAATATAAAGTTCAAACCTAAACCGAGAATACAAGTTGCAGGAGTTGCAACTACAGCTACACTCCAGACTTGCGCACTTACTTAGTTTCTACAGTGCGCACTCTTACATTTATGTAGTTGTGAGTTGTGTGTATCAAATGAGCTCTGGCTAAAGATTTACCAGGTCCTATCAAGATGCCAACTAGGCCTGTCTTTGACCACTGATTGGCTCTAAGTTTCAACTGTCTTGTAAAGGTTTTGTTGTTGTCTTGGGACAACCAACAGTTCAGGAACTTATTGTTGATTTGTTACGGTTGTATTTGCAATTTTAGGTGCTCTAGCATGTAGTTTTAGTAACCAAGAGTTAGCATATGCATACCAAAATAAATAAAACACACCTAGATATATTTACAGCTGAAAACAAGTAGATCTAAAAGACTAACACACATCATTTTGTACACAGGTTTGTTTGGCCAACATGACCCTGGATAAAACCCCCCTGGGGAAAACCAATTTGGGATATATGTCTATATATGAGGAAAATAGATGGTGGAATACAAAAAGTACAAAATATAGATGAACCTAATACAATAGCATCTTGATCCAAGCTGAAATACAAATCAAAATGAACCAAGTGCAACCCTCATAAATGCTCTCAAATATACCAAATCTGTTGCAGATGAAAACTGTGAGCTCTGAATGGAAAATGCCTCCATAGTAATCAAGCATTGGTATGTGGCCTCCCTATGAAACTGATCCCACTGCAATCTGACAGGTGTAAGACCTCCCCACTACTGATGCGCCCTCCTCAACACTAGAAGTTCCTCAGTAAATAAACAAGGCTCCAAGCTAGATGCCTCTCTCCATGAACGCATTAGCCCAAGCTAGCCTCACCTCATGCAACAAACCTCATCTCCAAGCTCTCTCTCAAACTCTCCAAGTGAGCAAATGAGTGAATGAGCTCTCCTTCTCCCTTTGCGCCCCTCTTGAACCTCCATAAGGAAACCTAAGATATGGATGGATGAGATCATCCCATCTCCCATCAAATCAAAGGTTGAGATCTCTCCAAAAGAATATCACTCTCAAACCCACTTTGGGTTAAGTTCCCTAAGTTCACTTTATGTCTCTAATTCACTCACAAAGTGAATTAATAGTCATTTTAGGCATAAATGACAAAATTTCACTTTTGATTTAAAACTCCTAAGTCAAAGTGAAATTAGACATAAAGTACAAGGCACAAGGTACATAGTACTTCCCACATGTGTTTAGGAGAACAAAAACACATGGGAACACCTCCCAAGGTACATAATCTCAACACTCCCTCTTATCGAGAAAGGTGTTCCTCACCAAGCCCATCTTGTCTCTGAAGTAGACATGTTTGCCCCTCAGTAGGGCCTTGGTGAGTATATCTACTACCTCCTCGTCAGTCAATATATACTGCAACTGAACTGCGCTTCTCTGAACCCAATACCAGATGAAGTGATACCTGATCTTAATGTGCTTCTATTGGTCATGAAACACTAGATTCTCATAGAGTTTAATACAACTCTGATTATCACAGTGAATGATGGTCGGTGGCATCTCCTGACCAAATAATCCAACCAACATCTGACGAATCCAACTGGCCTCACAACTGGCCTGATTGGCTGCCATGTACTCTGCCTTGGCCAAACTCAAAGCAACTGACTTCTGCTTCCGGCTGAACCAGGAAACAAGTCGTGACCCCAAACCAAAGCAACACCCTGAGGTGCTCTTTCTGTCAATAGCACATCCTGCCCAGTCTAAGTCTGTGTAGCTAACCAAACTGACCCCATCACCTTTGATATAGTCTAGGCCATAATCAATTATTCCGGAAATGTACTTCAAAACATGTTTTGCCCCTGTCATATGAACACTTCTTGGATCTACCATATGTTGGCTTAGAGTGTTCACAGCAAAACAAATATCTGGTCTCGTGTTAACCAAATACATGAGTGAAACGATCAACTGTCTGTAAACTGTGGCATCTACCAACTGGCTATCTGGAGCACTAAGCTTATTCCAGTTGGTAATCATGGGTGTAGACATGGGTCTACAGTCCTCCATCTAAAATTTGCTCAAAGTATATGTTGCATACTTTCCTTGTCCGAGAAATATGTGACCCTCCTCCTGCCATACCTACATACCCAAAAAGTAGTGCATCAATCCAATATCACTCATCTCAAACTCTAATGCCAGTCCCATCTTTCACTGAGCTATGAGATCCTCGGCTCTAGTAATGAACAAGTCATCCACATATAAAATGAGAATGAGTGTGTCCTCACCTCTAATGATGTAATAGAGGTTAGGATCAACATCGCTCTTCTTGAAGCCCATCTGAAGCAAGTATGTATCAATGCAAGAATACCAAGCTCGAGGAGCTTGCTTTAGACCATAAAGTTCCTTTCTCAAAAGACACACGTGAGTCTCCCTATCACTCACCTCAAACCCATGTGGCTGCTCAATGTACACCTCCTCATCAATAAAGCCATTCAGAAATGCAGTCTTCACATCCATCTGGTGAAAGCTCCAACCCATCTCTGTTTCTATGGCAATGATACTCCTGATGGAGGTGTATCTCGCAACTGGTGTGAGTGTCTCATCATAATTGACTCCCTCAATCTGAGATAAGCCACACACCACAAAACAAGCCTTGTGTTTCTCTATAATGCAATCTAAAACATACTTGGTTTTGTACAACCACCTGGAAGTCACAACTAACTTCCCCACTAGCCTCGAAACCACCTCCCAAACATCATTGTGCACAATGGATTCATACTCCTCTACCATGGCCTCTCTCCATACCTGCTGGTACACTGCCTGCACAAATGTTTGTGGCTCAATATCGTTGATACTCGTCACTAGTGCCAAATATGCTCCAAATTTGACTAGAGGTCTAGTCTCTTTGATCTGACTCTTGGGCTCCCCTACATTCTTCTAGCCTCCTTCAGTGTCTCTTGAAACCATCAAGGTATTCTCTTCCCTGAAGTGGTCAATGGAGAAGTAAGGTCTCTTTTCCCAAGAGTAACTGCCTTAGGACTCATCTCAACACTCTGAGAACCTGAAGTATGTTCCCCCTCTAACTGAACATGCTCTGACTATGACCCTGAAGTTGTGCATGGTGACCCTGTCACCCCTGATACTAGCGTACCTGAAACCTAAGTCTGTGCTCCCTCTAAGACATTAATCAGTGCCTCTACATCATTCTCAACTCTGACTCTTTACTCAAGAGATCTCTGAAAATCCCTATCCTCCTCAAATCTGACATCTCTGCTCACCACCACTCTCTTAAGTGGCGGAATGTAGATGCGATAGGCTTTGGACACCTCTGAGTATCCAACTAGAATCCCAAATATCCTGATTTGCTCGACATCGAGCCTCCTACCAGTGAAGGCCTCCTCAGGAGTCATATTCCCCAATATCATGTGGGGGCTCTTGTTCTGCAAGTAAACTGTAGTAGCACACGCCTCTGCCCATAAGTACAAAGACAAACTTTGATCGTGCAACATGGATCTCGCTACACCGATGATAACTCGGTTCTTCCTCTTGGAAACCCCATTATGTTGGGGGTTGTATGGTATGATCATCTATCTTCTAATGCCATGCTGGGCACAACAGTCTATAAACTGTATGGAGGAATACTCACCATCGTTATCTAACCGCAAGAATTTGATCCTCTTTCCAGATTGGTTCTCTGCGAGAGCTCTAAACTCTTGGAACCGTGTGAAGACCTCACTCTTGGCCTCCAAGAAATAGATCCAAATCTTCTTTGAGATAGTACAAAATATAGATGAACCCGATACAATACCAGCTTGATCCAAGCTGAAATACAAGTCTAGATGAACCAGGTATGCCACTCATAAATGCTCTCAAATCCACCAAATCTGTTGCAGATGAAAACTGTGAGCTCTGGATGGAAAACCCCTCCAAAGTAATCAATCAATGGTGTGTGGACTCCCTCTAAAACTGATCCCACTACAATCTGATAGGTGTAAGACCTCACCACTGTTGATGTGCCCTCCTCAACAAGTGTGCCCTCCTCAACACCGGAAGCTCCTTAGTAAATAAACAAGGCTCCAAGATAGATTCCTCCCTCCATGAAAGCATGCACCCAAGCTAGCCTCACCTCATGCAACAAACCTCATCTCCAAGCTCTCTCTGAAACTCTCCAAGTGAGCAAATGAGTGAATGAGCTCTCCTGCTCCCTTTGCGCCCCTCTTGAACCTCCATAAGGAAACCTAAGGTATGGATGGTTGAGATCATCCCATCTCCCATCTAATCAAAGGTTGAGATCTCTACAAAACAATCTCACTATCAAACCCACTTTGGGTTAAGTTCACTTTATGTCTCTAATTCACCCACAAAGTGAATTAATAGTCATTTTAGGCATCAATGACAAAATTTCACTTTTGCTTAAAAATCCTAAGTCAAAGTGAAATTAGACATAAAGTATAAGACACAAGGTACATAGTACTTCCCACATGTGTTAGGAGAACACAAACACATGGGGAACACCTCCCAAGGTACATAATCTCAACATTGGCATCTTGTATTTACACTGCTTCTCCTTAGCTATCTGGGCCGACTTCTCATTCTGGAGGCTAAAAACTCAACATTTAAATATTTCCTTTAAATGACTTGTCTTCTAGGGTTACGTCCAATGCTTTAGGGTTTCTTCTTGCTTCCCATAATATTCTATTCTTGTCAGGGTTACACATGGAGGTTAGTGCCTCCCGCAACTACCATAATATAAACACTATGTTGATTCCATCCTTCCTTACTAAATCTCCTCTTAGACATGCAAAAAGAAATTTCTATGCACATTGCTTCTGTCAACATATAAGCTTTGATACCATGTGAAATAACTCAATGTTTCACCTCACAAGCTCTGATACCATGTGGAGTTTTGATGAAAACCCTAGTGCCATAGGAGTATTCTAAAGGAGATATGGACACTAACTCACTATAATGGGAGTCAACAACTATATACTATTAGTTAACTATTTAAGAGGAAACAATTTAATTGAGTGACAAGTATGGAGACCAAGAATAACACATTCACGCAAAGGAAGTGTGCCCTCAAGCGCTAAAACCTAGGGAAAACCCCAAAGAGATGGAAATAGATGCATGAGTGGTCTTCCACTAGCCAACTGAGTCTGAACTAAAGTCCTAACTGAAGTGAATAATGTGGCCTATTTTATAGGAAGCACACTATTTTTTAGGAAGCGCCCTATTTTGTATGGGAATATTCACAAGAGAATATTCTCAGCTAATACTTGGGAAAAAAGTGATTGAGTGAGTGTGTAATATCTCCAACACCCCCCCTAAACACTACTAAGGTGTAATGAAGAATGGGTCCCGACTACAAGGCCACGTGAGATACCCATTTTACAATGCATCTAAATGAATGAACACTAAAAAAGCAAGGAATGAGGGAAAACCCCATGGGAAAAACCCACCTCTCAAAGTAGAATGCATAAAAAATGTACATGGACAATGCATAAAAAAGAAATGGAGTTGGCCCATAATTTGTCCTTCACTCCATGGATACCTCGCAATTATGCAAGTTTATGTTTGGTGAAGATTTTGTTGAAGATGTAGATATCTATGCGAATTTGATGAAGTAGATGCACCAGTGAGATGTCTGCATATATCCACTTTCTCTTATTGTAAGAAGAAGATCCAAATCCCCTTCATTCATGGAAATTTTACAATATGGATTCCCTTCAACCATTGCATAGGAGGAAGGGTTGGAGGCTAGAACCATTTAACAATGCATAGACATTACTAGTTCTGTGGTTGTGAGCGCATGTTGATCTCCCTCAAGTTGGAATCTAGTCCTTCTATGATCCGCAGGATCATCCACAAGATAATCGATTGTCGGTAGGATGCACTAGGCCCACTTGGGTATCTAATGATGAGATGCATGCACAGGACAAGCGAAAGTCTTTGCATGTGAATCCTGAGATGCATGCATGATATCTTTCACATGTGATTCATAAACATATTTGAAATGGAGCAAACATCATCTCGAATGAATGGATCAAAAATATGTGTAGATTCTTGTGTAGAAGTCTCTTTAAACTAAGAGGCTTGATCTTTCGATGGATTTTCTGTTGGCATTGTCTTGTTAAATTCATGCATGCCTTGTTCACAATCTTCCTTTATCCCAAATATGACCTCCAATTGGTCCATGCTTCGTCTGGAATTGAGAGTGATTCAACATGATACTAAATTTCATGAGAAATATACAAGCAAATACATCCTAAAGCCATATATTGTCTCTTGAGAAAATCATGTTTTCTCATTGGCAAAATCAAACTCTACTTATGTTGCCATGGTTATTCAGTACAAGCTCGAATGTTGAGTTGATGCACAATCCTTGGCTTCCAATCAAAATAATTGTATGGCATGAGAAGAATAACCTGTGTTTATTCTGTCTTTCCTTACTAAATCTATTCATGGACCTACAAAAAAAATGCCTATGTGCCTTCCTTCTAGCAACCTTTCGCCTTTGATACCATGTGAAAGAAATCAATGTTTCAAATCATAAGATATAATACCATGTGAAGTTTGGGTGAAAACCCTAAAACCATTCACAGAGAACCTAACTAGAGAAAATCACATAAAACTTGCAAGAGAATTGAGAGAGAGAGAGAGAGAGAATAATGAGAAAATGTATTAATCACAACATTATGAATCAGTAGTACACACACAAATATATAATCCAAGAGAAGCAATGTGCCATCTCATGGAGTACATGTGCCATTTGAGTGATCTAAAAGAGATCTAGACACTAACTCATCGTAACATGAGTCAACTACTAGCTAGTCTCAGTCAATTGTTTAAGAGGAAACAGTTTAACTGAGTAACAGGTGTGGAGACCAAGAATAACACATTCATGCAAAAGAAGTGCACCCTCATTCCCTAAAACCTAGCAAAAACCCTAAAGAGATGGAAATAGATGCATGGGTGATCTTCCACTAGTCATTTGAGTCTGAACTAAATTCCTAGTTGAAGTGGATAATGTGCCCTATTTTATAGGAAGCAACCTATTTTTAGGAAGTGCCCTATTTTGTAGGGGAATATTTTCAAGAGAATATTCTCAGCTAAAACTTAGGGAAAAGGTGAGTTAGTAAGTATGTAATATCTACAACAATTAATTGATATTATTCCTAAGTTTATGTGCATATAAGTTAATTGAATTCTATAATAAATTTATATGAATTGAATTTCGTTGCTCCAGTGAAATTAATGGGGTTTTTCAACCTCACATAATTTCACCAATAAAAGTGAGGCATTTTATAGTTCGAATCAAGATATTCAGAGGAGATTAAAATCGTTTTGACAAAGATTTGTCAAACTTGAACCAAAAAATCCCAAGGGGCTTCACTATTGGCTATCCACACTTTCTCTAGAGTGATGCCAATCAATCGATATCAAGTCCAAGTTTATATAGGTTTAAGATAGTTTTATTATATAGTAAAGATATACAAATTGATTTTAGTGTATTGAATCAAATTATGGGGCTTTTCAACCATCACATAAATGCACTGAGAGAAGTGAGGGACATTCCACCATTTGGGTGGTAGTGAGGAGGACTCATCAATTCTTTGCATGTGTGTGTGTTAGTACATGTGTAACAATAAATTAATCTTAACGATGCATTGTGTGTGGTGTATAACTTGTGTAGGGTCAATGGTTAAGAGCACATGTTTCCTCCTAGGATGCCACACGTTTGAATACATAGGGGGTTAGGGTATGTACACCTCGATATACTAAGAGTCAAATCATTACACAAAGGAGGTCCCTTTCTCACAAACAAGGGGGTCTCATACATCAATATTTGCTCTCTTGCTAGGCTGGGACCTTAAATGAGTCTTAACTGAAGTGGATAATGCGCCCTATTTTATAGGAAGCACACTAATTTTTAGGAAGCACCCTATTTTGTGGGGGAATATCCATAGGAGAATATTCTCAGCTAATACTTGGGAAAAAGGTGAGTGAGTAAGTGTGTAATATCTCCAACACCCCCCCTAAACATTTTTAAGGTCTAATGAAGAATGGATCCCCACTACAAGGCCACGTCAGATTCCCATTTTACAATGCATCTAAATGAATGAACACTAGAAAAGCGAGGAAAGAGGGAAAACCTCATTGGAAAAACCCTCCTCTCAAAGTAGAATGTATAAAAAATGAAGACGAACAATGCATCAAAAAGAAAGGGAGATGGCCTACAATTTGTCCTTCACTCCAGGGATACCTCGCAATTATGCAAGTTTATGTTTTGTGAAGATTTTGTTGAAGATGTAGATATCTGTGAGAATTTGATGAAGTAGATGCACCAATGAGATGTCTGCATATATCCACTTTCTCTTATTACAAGAAGAAGTTCCAAATCCCCTTCATTCATGGAAATTTTACAATATGGATTCCCTTCAACCATTGCATAGGATGAAGGGTTGGAAGCTAGAACCATTTAACAATGCATAGGCATTACTAGTTCTTTGGTTGTTAGCGCATGTTGATCTCCCTCAAGTTGGAATCTAGTCCTTCTATGATGCACAGGATCATCCACAAGATAATCGATTGTCAGTAGGATGCACTATGCCCACTTGGGTATCTAATGATAAGATGCATGCATGGGACATGCGAAAGTCTCTGCATGTGACTCCTGAGATGCATGAATGATATGTTTCACATGTGTTTCATAAACATATTTGAAATGGACCAGACATCATCTTGAATGAATGGAACAAAAAGATGTGCAGCTTTATGTGTAGAAGTCTCTTTAAACTGAGAGGATTGATCTTTCGATGGCTTTTTTGTTGGCGTTGTCTAGTTAATCCTCTGCATGCCTTGTTCACAATCTTCCTTTAGCCCAAATATGACCTCCAATTTGGTCCATGCTTCGTCTGGAGTCGAGAGTATTCAACATGAAACCGAATTTCAGGAGAAATATACAAGCAAATACATCCTAAAGCCATTTCTTGTCTCTTGGAAAAATCATTTTTTCTCATTGGCGCAATAAAACTCTACTTCTGTTGCCATGGTTATTTAGTACAAGCCTCAAATGTTGAGTTGATTCACAATCCTTGGCTTCCAATCAAAATAATTGTATATTGTGAGAAGAATAACCTGTGTTTAATTCGTCTTTCTTTACTAAATCTACTCATGGACCTGCAAAAAAATGCCTATGCACCTTGCTTCTAGCAACCTTTGGGCTTTGATACCATGTGAAAGAAATCAATGTTTCACCTCATAAGATCTAATACCATGTGAAGTTTGGGTGAAAACCCTAAAACCATTCACAGAGAACTTAGCGAGAGAAAATCACATAAAACTTGCAAGCAACCTAAATTCCTAGTCATATGAGTCTGAACTAAATTCCTAACTGAAGTGGATAATGTGCCTTATTTTATAGGAAGCAACCTATTTTTTAGGAAGTACCCTATTTTGCAAGGGAATATTCTCAAGAGAATATTCTTAGCTAAAACTTAGGGAAAAGGTGAGTGAGTAAGTATGTAATATATACAACAATTAATTGATATTATGCCTAAGTTTATATGCATATAGGCTAGTTGAATTCTCTAATAAAGTTATATGAATTGACTTTCTCTACTTGAGTGAAATTAATGGGGTTTTTCAACCTTCACATAATTTCACCAATAAAAGCGTGGTATTTTATAGTTCGAATCAAGATATTAAGCGGAGATTAAAATCGTTTTGACAAAGATTTGTCAAACTTGAACCAGAAAAGCCCAAGGGGCTTCACTATTGGATATCCACACTTTCTTTAGAGTGATGTCAATCAATCGATATCAAGTCCAAGTTTATATAGGTTTAAGCTAGTTGTATTATATAGTAAAGATATACAAATTGACTTTAGTATCTTGAATCAAATTATGGGGCTTTTCAACCATTACATAAATGCACCGAGAGAAGTGAGGGACATTCCATCATTTGGGTGGTAGCGAGGATGACTCATCAATTCTTTGCATGTGTGTCTGTGTGTGTGTTAGTACATGTGTAACAATAAATTAATCTTAACGATGCATTGTGTGTGGTGTATAACTTGTGTAGGCCCAATGGTTAAGAGAACACGTTTCCTCCTAGGATGCCACACGTTTGAATACATAGGGAGTTAGGGTATGTACACCTCGATATACTAAGCAGTCAAATCATTATACAAAGGAGGTCCCTTTTCTCACAAACAAGGGGGTCTCATACATTAATATTTGGTTTGTTGCTAGGTTGTGACCTTAAATTAGTCTGAACTGAAGTCCTAACTAAAGTGGATAATACGCCCTATTTTATAGGAAGCACACTAATTTTTAGGAAGCACCCTATTTTGTAGGGGAGTATTCATAGGAGAATATTCTCAGCTAATACTTGGGAAAAAGGTGAGTGAGTGAGTGTGTAATATCTCCAACAGCCCCCCTAAACACTACTAAGGTGTAATGAAGAATGGGTCCCGGCTACAAGGCCACGTCAGATACCCATTTTACAATGCATCTAAATGAATGAACAGTAAAAAAAGCGAGGAAAGAGGGAAAACCTCATGGGAAAAATCCTCCTCTAAAAGTAGAATGCATAAAAAATGAAGACGGACAATGCATCAAAAAGAAAGGGAGTTGGCCCATAATTTTTCCTTCACTCCACAGATACCTCGCAATTATGCAAGTTTATGTTCGGTGAAGATTTTGTTTAAGATGTAGATATCTATGCGAATTTGATGAACTAGATGCACTAGTGAGATGTCTGCATATATCCACTTTCTCTTATTGTAAGAAGAAGACCCAAATCCCCTTCATTCATGGAAATTTTACAATATGGATTCCCTTCAACCACTGCATAGGATGAAGGGTTGGAGGCTAGATCCATTTAAAAATGCATAGGTATTACTAGTTCGGTGGTTGTGAGCACATGTTGATCTCCTTCAAGTTGGAATCTAGTTCTTCTATGATCTGCAAGGATCATCCACAAGATAATCGATTGTCGGTAGGATTCACTATGCCCACTCG
The DNA here is from genome assembly GCA_032191745.1 of Picea mariana. Lineage (NCBI taxonomy): Eukaryota > Viridiplantae > Streptophyta > Pinopsida > Pinales > Pinaceae > Picea > Picea mariana. The sequence goes on along the minus strand of JASDQU010104739.1, from coordinate 130,618 downwards.
GATATCTAATGATGAGATGCATGAATGGGACATGCGAAAGTATCTACATGAGACTCCTAAGATGCATGCATGATATCTTTCACATGTGATTCATAAACATATTTGAAATGGAGATTCTTGTGTAGAAGTCTCTTTAAACTGAGAGGCGTGTTCTTTCGATGGCTTTTCTATTGGCGTTGTCTTGTTAATCTCATGCATGCCTTGTTCACAATCTTCCTTTAGCCCAAATATGACCTCCAATTTGGTCCATGTTTCGCCTGGAGTCGAGAGTGATTCAACATGATACTAAATTTCATGAGAAATATACAAGCAAATACATCCTAAAGCCATATCTTGTCTCTTGGGAAAATCATTTTTTCTCATTGGCGGAATCAGACTCTACTTCTGTTGTCATGGTTATTCAGTACAAGCCTCGAATGTTGAGCTGATGGACAATCCTTGGCTTCCAATCAAAATAATTGTATGGGAAGAACAACCTCCGTTTATTTCATCTTTCCTTACTAAATCTACTCATGGACCTGCAAAACAAATGCCTAGGCGCCTTGCTTCTAGCAACCTTTGGGCTTTGATACCATGTGAAAGAAATCAATGTTTCACCTCATACGATCTAAAACCATGTGAAGTTTGGGTGAAAACCCTAAAAGCATTCGCAGAGAACCCAGCTAGAGAAAATCACATAAAACTTGCAAGAGAATTGAGAGAGTGAGAGAATAATGAGAGAAATAATGAGAACATCTATTAATCACAACATTATGAATGAGTAGTGCACACACAAATATATAATCCAAGAGAAGCAATGTGCCATCTCATGGAGTACATGTGCCATATGAGTGATCTAAAAGAGATCTGGACACTAATTCATCATAACAGGAGTCAAATACTAGCTAGTCTCAGTCAACTGTTTAAGACGAAACAATTTAACTGAGTGACAAGTGTGGAGACCAAGAATAAGACATTCATGCAAAAGAAGTGCACCCTCATGCCCTAAAACCTAGGAAAAACCCTAAAGAGATGGAAATAGATGCATGAGTGGTCTTCCACTAGTCATATGAGTCTGAACTAAATTCCTAACTGAAGTGGATAATGTGCCCTATTTTATAGGAAGCAACCTATTTTGTAGGAAGTGCCCTATTTTGTAAGGGAATATTCTCAGTTAAAACTTAGGGAAAAGGTGAGTGAGTATGTAATATATACAACAATTAATTGATATTGTGCCTAAGTTTATATGCATATAAGCTAGTTGAATTCTCTAATAAAGTTATATGAATTGACTTTCTCTACTCGAGTGAAATCAATGGGGTTTTTCAACCTTCACATAATTTCACCAATAAAAGCGAGGCATTTTATAGTTCGAATCAAGATATTAAGTGGAGATTAAAATCGTTTTGACAAAGATTTGTCAAACTTGAACCAGAAAAGCCCAAGGGGCTTCACTATTGGCTATCCACACTTTCTCTAGAGTGACGTCAATCAATTGATATCAAGTCCAAGTTTATATGGTTTAAGCTAGTTGTATTATATAGTAAAGATATACAAATTGACTTTAGTATCTTGAATCAAATTGTGGGGCTTTTCAACCATCACATAAATGCACCGAGAGAAGTGAGGAACATTCCATCATTTGGGTGGTAGCGAGGATGAATCATCAATTCTTTGCATGTGTGTGTGTGTGTGTGTACATGTGTAACAATAAATTAATCTTAACGATGCATTGTGTGTGGTGTATAACTTGTGTAGGCCCAATGGTTAAGAGCACACATTTCCTCCTAGGATGCCACACGTTTGAATACATAGGGGGTTAGGGTATGTACACCTCGATATACTAAGCAGTCAAATCATTATAAAAAGAATGTCCCTTTTCTCACAAACAAGGGGGTCTCATACATTAATATTTGGTCTCTTGCTAGGCTGTGACCTTAAATGAGTCTGAACTGAAGTACTAACTAAAGTGGATAATATGCCATATTTTATAGGAAGCACACTAATTTTTAGGAAGCACCCTATTTTGTAGGGGAATATTCATAGGAGAATATTCTCAGCTAATACTTGGGAAAAAGGTTAGTGAGTGAGTGTGAAATATCTCCAACAGCCCCCCTAAACACTACTAAGGTGTAATGAAGAATGGGTCCCGGCTACAAGGCTAGAAGGCCACGTCAGAATGAGTTTAGAGTGATTCAACATGATAATGAATTTCATGAGAAATATACAAGCAAATACATCCTAAAGCCATATCTTGTCTCTTGGGAAAATTATTTTTTCTCATTGGTGGAATCAGACTCTACTTCTGTCGCCATGGTTATTCAGTATAAGCCTCGAATGTTGAGCTGATGCACAATCCTTGGCTTCAAATCAAAATAATTGTATGGCGTGAGAAGAATAACATGTGTTTATTTCGTCTTTCCTTACTAAATCTATTCATGGAACTACAAAAAAAATGCTTATGCGCCTCGCTTCTAGCAACCTTTGTGCTTTGATACCATGTGAAAGAAATCAATGTTTCACCTCATAAGATCTAATACCATGTGAAGTTTGGGTGAAAACCCTAAAACCATTCACAGAGAACCTAGCTAGAGAAAATCACATAAAACTTCCAAGAGAATTGAGAGAGAGAGAGAATAATGAGAGAAATAATGAGAAAATCTATTAATCACAACATTATGAATGAGTAGTACACACAAAAATGAGATTAGAGATATAATAAAGAAATTCACAGAGATATCACAGATATTCAATGATATAATAGAAATGTATTAGAGATGCAACCATAAACACAGATATACAGTAATACACGATTTCTATTAATGAAATAAATGTACAGAGACATTAAAAATACAGAGTGAAAGACTCGCTAGAATGGTGGCAGCTTATCTCTGAGAAGAGATTTGATGGCTACTCGCATTCGCAAGAAGATGATTACCATGAGGCTCTGAAATCCTTTTTACAATAAACAAGAATGTCAAAAACCCTAGACATCCAAAAACCTAACTTTAGGAGATGAAGCGCCAAAACTCATGTGGGCTCCATTCGGGTAAGTTAGTACATTAACTTCCCGGGGTCGTAACTTTTGCATACGATCTTTGTTTTAGGCGTATGATAGCCCGTTGAAAACGTATCGTCGAGGATATTCATTTTTGGGCCTCAATTGTGCCAATGGTAATCATTGGGTCTGGTTGATCTAAAAAAACCTTCATTTAGGCCCTCAAAATGGCCCCGGAAGTTAAAAACAGCTAAAAATAGTAAATTGCCAAAATTGCCAGAAAATTGTTTTGAGCCAGTCAAACAAGGTGGGTGGCCACCGATATCCACCTGGATCAATCCTCCCTCCTTGGGAAGCAATGGTCTCCATTGCATTGAGTGCCCAGGGGAGAGGAAAAAACATTTGTCGAATCTCAATCTTGGTGAGCTGCTTGCTTTGCTGAAGACGTCACGCTGCTCAGTTTGTGGAAGTCTGTCACGAACCTGTTGAGGCTGAGGTTGTTCAACAAGTCAAGATACATGAGAGGACAGTGTGTTGAAGGAATCTTTGTTCTTTGTTGCTGCCTTGTCGGCCTGCTTCTGTTGGATAGAAGGTGCTTGGGGTGAGGTAGTAGTGGTTGCAATGTCCTTTTGTTCTTCTTTTGAACAGATTGTGAAGAAGCTAAATTTCGCAGTATGAGATACTACCTTGCGACACTTTTTAGGTGGAACAATAGTTGGAACTACCTCTGGTATTCTATAGAGATGACCCACCAAAGTAACAATGACACTACGGGGTTGAGACTCATAAACATCATGGCGCTTCCACATATATGGTTGGCCCAAGAGAACATCACATACATCTAGTGGGGCAACATCACATAATACCTCGTCCTTGAAAGTTTGGATGACGTATGACAATCGACATTGTTGGCTGACACAGAGATCTCGTCCTTGGCGAAGCCTCCTGATGTTGTATGGTTGTGGGTGTGGTGTTGTCGACAATCCCAACTGTTTGACGACCTCTGCTGAGATAAAGTTCTTCTGGCTTACGCTATCAACAATAAAATGCAGTGGGGTCCCCTTCACCCACATTTGTGAATGAAAAAGGTGCTCCCCCTCTTCGGGATCTGTTGGTTCTTCTGGTTGAATTGTTGTGGTAGCAACAATAGTAGTGGGGTCTGCGTCAGTGATCTGTCCTTTAAAAGTATTTTCAAAATCAGATTCTGAATCAGGGTTCGGCTCCTTGTCTTTGATCTCGGCCACCAATCACTGTTTTGAGAAACATTCATCGGTGTTGTGCCAGGGGCTTTTATGGAAATCGCACCATTTTTCGGTGTCCTTCTTTGTCTTCCCGAGACCCTTCTTTTCCTGTGGCTTGGACTGGTTTTCGGGAGACTATTTGTTAGGGTTGTCTCTGTCATACTTTGTTGGTTATGGATTTCCAGATATGAACTCTCGTTTGTTCTGGTGCTTAAATTTATGCTCAATTTTAACAACATATCGATAGGCAGCACCGAGTGATGAGATGTCTAGAAAATCCATTTCAGTTTGGATGTATCTGTGTAGAGCCCCACGGTATTTCAGAACCAAATGTCATTCACAGTCTTTGATACCCAACTTGGTGCGCAAGGTATGAAAGGTATTGGTGAACTCCGGAACTGCTTGGCCCCTCTCTTACCATAGTGTGGTCCATCTCATGTACTGGTCCTCATAGTTGACAACAGGGTAATACTGTTCCTTTACCGCATCCACACAAAAATCCCAAGTGGGCTCGGCCCCATATATTCCAGACTCTCATGTGGAACTTTGCTCCCAATAAGTTTCCCACCAATGTTTGACATGGGGGAGAGCTTTAAGGAGTGTGAAGGTGATCTTTTCTCTGTCGGAAAAATTGTGAACAGAGAAATAACCTTCGAGCAAGTTTAACCATTTATCTAGAGCATCTGCATCTATTTGACCTTCAAATATAAGAATATCAAAATTGACATGTACGTTAAAAGGCGAGGTGCCTCCAAAGTGGCCAATTGATGAAGATGTGCCTCATGCTGTCGGGAGAAGTTGAAGGATGTGGGAAAAGTTCTCCATCATTTCGTCCCTCTGTCGTGTGAGAGCTTACTCAAGCAACAGACTTATAGGATCGTCTGCTCCATCGTTTTTCTTTTCTTCCGTAATTGATGGTTTCTTGGGTGTGCGAGAGTGATTGTCCTCAAGAGAGACAAGCTCGAGACCCAACTTGCTATCCTCAGATCTCGTCGGGGACATGCAATGAAAAATACGATCAAGAACAACCTGCTCTGATACCACTGATCCAGATTATTTTCGGCATGAAATGAGAGCGAAGATATAATAAAGAAATTAACAGAGATATCGTAGATATTCAATAATATAACAGAAATGTATCAAAGATGCAACCATAAACACAGATATACAGTAATACACGATTTCTATTAATGAAAGAAATGTACAGAGACTGTAAAAATACAGAGTGAAAGACTCGCTAAAATGGTGGAAACTTATCTCTGAGAAGAGATGTGATGGCTACTCGCATTCGCAAAAAGATGATTACCATGAGGCTCTAAATGCCTTTTTACAATAAACATGAATGTCAAAAACCCTAGACATCCAAAAACCTAACCCTAGGAGATGAAGCGCCAAAAGTGATGTGGGCCCCATTTGGGTAAGTTAGTACATTAACTTCCTGGGGTCGTAACTTTTGCATACGATCTTCGTTTTAGGTGTATGATAGCCCGTTGGAAAGATATCATCGAGAAGATTCACTTTGGGGCCTCAAACATGTCTTTAGCTATCATTGAGTTGGGTCAATCCCGAAAATCCTTCATTTAGGCCCTCAAAATGGCCCGGGAAGTTAAAAACTGCTAAAAATAGTAAATTGCCAAAATTGTCAGAAAATTGTTTTGAGTCAGTCAGACATGGTGGGTGGCCACCGATATCCACCTAGATCAAGAATATTTATAGGAGAATATTCTGAGCTAATACTTGGGAAAAAGGTGAGTGAGTGAGTGTGTAATATCTCCAACACCCCCCCAAACACTACTAAAGTGTAATGAAGAATGTGTCCCGGCTATAAGGCCACGTGAGATACCCATTTTACAATTCATCTAAATTAATGAACACTAAAAAAGTGAGGAAAGAGGGAAAACCTCATGGAAAAAACCCTCCTCTCAAAGTAGAATGCATAAAACATGAAGACGAACAATGCATCAAAAAGAAAGGGACTTGGCCGATAATTTGTCCTTCACTCCACGGATACCTCACAATTATGCAAGTTTATGTTTGGTGAAGATTTTGTTGAAGATGTAGATATCTATGCGAATCTGATGAAGTAGATGCACCAGTGAGATGTCTGCATATATACACTTTCTCTTATTGTAAGAAGACGATCCAAATCCCCTTCATTCATGGAAAGTTTACAATGTGGATTCCCTTCAACCATTGCATAGGATGAAGGGTTGGAGGCTAGAACCATTTAACAATGCATAGACATTACTAGTTTTGTGGTTGTGAGCACATGTTGATCTCCCTCGAGTTGGAATCTACTCCTTCTATGATCCGCAGGATCATCGACAAGATAATCGATTGTCGGTAGGATGCACTATGCCCACTTGGGTATCTAATGATGAGATGCATGCATGGGACATGCGAAAGTCTCTGCATGTGACTCTTGAGATGCATGCATGATATCTTTCACATGTGATTCATAAACATATTTGAAATGGAGCAGACATCATCTCGACTGAATGGAACGAAAAGATGTGCAGATTCCTGTGTAGAAGTCTCCTTAAACTGAGAGGCTTGATCTTTCGATGGCTTTTCTGTTGGCATTGTCTTGTTAATCTCATGCATGCATTGTTCACAATCTTCCTTTAGCCCAAATATGACCTCCAATTTGGTCCATGCTTTGTTTGGAGTTAAGAGTGATTCAACATGATACCGAATTTCATGAGAAATATACAAGCAAATACATCCTAAAGCCATATCTTGTGTCTTGGGAAAAATCATTTTTTCTCATTGGCGGAATCAGACTCTACTTCCGTTGCCATGGTTATTTAGTCTAAGCCTCGAATGTTGATTTGATGCAAAATCCTTGGCTTCCAATCAAAATAATTCTATGGCATGAGAAGAATAACCTGTGTTTATTCCGTCTTTCCTTACTATATCTACTCATGGACCTGCAAAAAAAATGCCTATGCGTCTTGCTTCTAGCAACCTTTGGGCTTTGATACCATGTGAAAGAAATCAATGTTTCACCTCATAAGATCTAATACCTTGTGAATTTTGGGTGAAAACCCTAAAACCATTCACAGAGAACCTAGCTAGAGAAAATCACATAAAACTTCCAAGAGAATTGAGAGAGAGAGAGAATAATGAGAAAATTTATTAATCACAATATTATGAATGAGTAGTACACACACAAATATATAATCCAAGAGAAGCAATGTGCCATCTCATGGAGTACATGTACCATATGAGTGATCTAAAAGAGATTTGGACACTAACTCATCGTAACAGGAGTCAACTACTAGCTAGTCTTAGTCAACTGTTTAAGGGGAAACAGTTTAATTGAGTGACAAGTGTGGAGACCAAAAATAAAATATTCATGCAAAAGAAGTGCACCCTCATGCCCAAAAACCTAGGAAAAACCTTAGAGAGATGGAAATAGATGCACGAGTGGTTTTCCACTAGTCATCTGAGTCTAAACTAAATTCCTAACTGAAGTGGATAATGTGCCCTATTTTATAGGAAGCAACCTAATTTTTAGGAAGTGCCCTATTTTGTAGGGGAATATTCTCAGCTAAAATTTAGGGAAAAGGTGAGTGAGTAAGTATGTAATATCTACAACAATTAATTGATATTATTCCTAAGTTTATATGCATATAAGCTAGTTGAATTCTCTAATAAAGTTATATGAATTGACTTTCATTGCTCGAGTGAAATTAATGGGGTTTTTCAACCTTCACGTAATTTCACCAATAAAAGCGAGGCATTTTATAGTTCGAATCAAGATATTAAGAGGAGATTAAAATCATTTTGACAAAGATTTGTCAAACTTGAACCAGAAAAGCCCAAGGGGCTTCACTATTGGCTATCCACACTTTCTCTAGATTGATGCCATCAATCGATATCAAGTCCAAGTTTATATAGGTTTAAGCTAGTTGTATTATATAGTAAAGATATACAAATTGATTTTAGTATATTGAATCAAATTATGGGGCTTTTCAACCATCACATAAATGCACTAAGAGAAGTGAGGGACATTCCACCATTTGGGTGGTAGCGAGGATGACTCATCAATTCTTTGCATGTGTGTGTGTGTGTTAGTGCATGTGTAACAGTAAATTAATCTTAACGATGCATTGTGTGTGGTGTATAACTTGTGTAGGCCCAATGGTTAAGAGCACATGTTTCCTCCTAGGATGCCACATGTTTGAATACATAGGGGGGTAGGGTATGTACACCTCGATATACTAGGCGGTCAAAACATTACACAAAGGAGGTCCCTTTTCTCACAAACAAGGCAACCTCATACATCAATATTTGGTTTCTTGCTAGGCTGTGACCTTAAATGAGTCTGAACTGAAGTGGATAATGCGTCGTATTTTATAGGAAGCACACTGATTTTTAAGAAGTGCTCTGTTTTGTAGGGGATAATTCATAGGAGAATAGTCTCAGGTAAAACTCAGGAAAAAGGTGAGTGAGTGAGTGTGTAATATATCCAACACCCCCCCTAAACACTACTAAGGTGTAATGAAGAATGGGTCCCGACTACAAGGCCACATCAGATACCCATTTTACAATGCATCTAAATGAATGAACAATAAAAAAGCGAGGAAAGAGGGAAAACCTCGTGGGAAAAACCCTCCTCTCAAAGTAGAATCCATAAAAAATGAAGACGGACAATGCATAAAAAAAAAGGGAGTTGTCCCATAATTTGTCCTTCATCCACGGATACCTCGCAATTGTGCAAATTTATGTTTGGTGAAGATTTTGTTGAAGATGTAGATATCTATGCGAATTTGATGAAGTAGATGCGCTAGTGAGATGTCTGCATATATCCACTTTCTCGTATTGTAAGAAGAAGATCCAAATCCCCTTCATTCATGGAAATTTTACAATATGTATTCCCTTCAACCACTGCATAGGATGAAGGGTTAGAGGCTAGAACCATTTAACAATGCATAGGCATTACTAGTTCTGTGGTTGTGAGCGCATGTTGATCTCCCTCAAGTTGGAATCTAGTCCTTCGATGATCCTCAGGATCATTCACAAGATAATCAATTGTCTGTAGGATGCACTATGACCACTTGGGTATCTAATGATGAGATGCATGCATGGGACATGAGAATGCCTCGACATGTGTCTCCTGAGTTGCATGCATGATATCTTTCACATGTGATCCATAAACATATTTGAAATGGATCAGACTTCATCTTGAATGAATGGAACAAAAAGATGTGCAAATTCCTGTGTAGAAGTCTCTTTATGTTAGCCTATGGCTTACCTTAACCAATCACTAATTCTAAATTGTCACCTATATTTGTATTATTTATTTAGCATATTAGTAATATATCCTCAAGTGATGACTAATGATTTAGTTAAGATTGCCTAGCCTAGTCATCATGCATGATTTTAGGATCTAGAGAAAATATCTTTATGAGGTGGCATCACCCATTGTACTATAAATATGTAACATTGGAGTGAATACATTAAAGTGTTGACTAGTGAGCCTTTTCCACCATGTTGTTGTTCTTGTCTATATTTTATCAATTGATATCAGAGCATCTTTTTTTTATCAATAGGTATCAGAGCTTCTATGTTTTATCAATTGGTATCAGAGCATCTTTGTTTTATCAATTGGTATCAGAGCTTCTTTGTTCTTAAGGGCCTATTATTCTTGAGTTCCATGGTATTTTTCCATGGGAAGTTCAATAGCTTCATGAAAAGGTTCGAAGGTGGTTTTTTAAATGGATATTCGGAAGATGAATCAGTTTGTAGGGTGATGAAATATCATTGATAGCAGCGTATAGATAGTTACAACAACAATGACAGAAACATTCGCAGGTTTTGGGTAACAAATGCATATTTATTTCTTGTTTTTTCTCTCTTTTATAGATCTATGAATCATTCACTTTTTCATGGATCTGTACAGTAAAATAGTTTTCATTTTGTATAAAGAAAAAATAAGTGCAGATGTGCATCACTGTGAAAAGAATCTTGTCACACTGTCAACAGATCCAATGAATACATCCCATTTTCTATTCTCGAGTTTTTATGCAAATTTGATGCCCAACAGTGAACTCCCTTCTATGGGCTTGGTCTAATGAAAATACCGTCCCAATTCTTCCTCTCGACTCACAGTCTCATGGATAGTCATGAAGCTAAATCTCACCTTTCTGATTTGTATGGTCGTGATTCTCAATCTGAGCAGACTTGCTGACACCAAAGAGACTCACCTCCTTGCAAATCCTGATCATTGAAAACACCATGCTCTCGAGCCATGAACATAAGAGAAAGATCTCGTGTTTTTTTTTTTTTAAATTCAGTGACTCTTTGGTTGTGCACACTCTCTCCACATGCAACTTTGATTCCCGAGAAGTGGTGAAGTCCCCATGAGCATATTAACTCGGCCATGCCACGATGAACAATACGAGAAAGGCACTGTGATCAATACAAATTGTACAACTATACACACATGAAATCCACATCAAGCAAGGAAATTCAAGCATTATTCGTGTTATTCAAGCACAATCAAAGCACTCAATTAAGCAGAATTAAATCACATCAACAATGAACAAAACAAGCTCATAATCAAAGGAGAACTCGACTCAAAAGCATCGACAACACATTCAAATTTGAAGATTAATTCAACTTAAGAATCATGATTTATTGTAACTTGCAAATAGTCCTTTTGTAAGTTTAATTGTCTTTATAAATCAAGTGAAGTTGAATTTGTAATTGGGTGCATTCTCGGTTGAGCTCGACACCCAAGAGTTGTCATTTTGAGTTGAAATTGACAAGGTTGAGTACTTTAAAACTCAAGCCAATGTAATACTTTGGGGTGCATTTTCGGTAGTATATGACACCCTCATCTTGCTAGAAAGAAATTCACATGAGTGTGACAAATTCAAGCGAGCGATTCAAGTGAGCGAGTTGCAGATAAGCCTTATTTTGTTAAGTCAAATTGTAATAAGGATCTATCTGCACAAGGAGACCTCCTTTAGTGTTTTGGAATGGCTCGAAATCTTGAATTATTAGAGTTACTAAACACTCTAATAAACACCATTGAAGATAACACTGTGACATTTAACGAATAAACTCTTCAATCAGTGCTAACTTGTTTGCAAGTGACGCAACCTAAAGTTAAACTTCTTCAATCTCTATCCCAACTATTGAATGATGAGTTGACTGTTTTAAAAATAAACAACGAGTGAAGTGTTCTGAACTAGTTTTTGTTCAACACAACCCTCTCTGTGATGATAATGATGATGATAATAATGATGATGATGATGATGATGATGTTTTTCATCAACATTCAGTGAAGGAGAAACTCAGTAAGACAAATCCATATGCAGACAAAGATGAATCTATTCATGAACCTACTTTTCAAGAGTTTTCTTTTTAGTTTAATGAAGAAAACCTTTCAATACTGCAACAACATGCAGTAAATCTACTTCAACAGATTTCAAAGCAACAAGTTCAGAATACTCTTTCCAAGCAGATCATCGGACCTTGGCAAGAAATCATCTACAACACGAATAGAACAGGACTTGGACATGACAAGGAAGTTACTTTTCATATTCCCTATTATTCCAAACCAATCAAGTTCCAAAGTGTTGGATTCTTTCAAGAAGCTTCAACTTCACCTGTTCCAGTTCAACATCAAAATGAGAAGTGCCAACATTGTAATTGAGTTGGTCACATGGAGAGTTAGTGTTTTTACTCCATCCTTGCCAACATTGTGGCAAGCATAACCATTCTTTAGACAGATGTTCAACACTGAAGAAACCTGCAAGATTGAAGATTCATTATGAGTGGATTGATCCTTGGAAGTGGTCATCAATAACCAATCAATTATATAAGTCTTACTGTAGAATTGAATCTTGAGTAAAGACCAATCTTGTAGCACATAACATTTTTGTACCTCACATAAGTGGTCCCCTTATGGCGTAGCTTTCGAGCATGGCCCTCGCGAGATGAGGTAACATGTGTTTTTTTTTCGCATGCCCACTTTGTGTTGTACTCAAATGGAACAAGTCTGGTACTCTCTTGAGCATAGAAGGAGGGAGTACAATGATGAAACTCTCATGCACCTTAAGGTGGGGAGTTCAAAATTCCAATGACGATGGTTCATGAAACCACTTATGGTCTCTCTTTTCGACTGACAAAGGGGGGAATTGATGATGAAATTGGTTGTTAGACAAAAAGTTTCGACAACAACAAACATCAAGTATGCCAGATGGGCATGAAATTTGCCAAATGGGCAATTGCGGTTTGTAGATGATAGACTTTGGCAAAATTATGGTTCAATAAGTCTAAGCTGAATCATACATAATTTGGATGTTAATTTTGATTTTGAGAGCAATGATGTGGACGTTTGGTTCACATAGATGGTCATTTGACCTAACAGAGGACAAGAGGATCCTTCTGCATTGCAGCTTGGCATTTGATTGAGTTGTCGGGCATTTTCAGGGATGTGTCAAACTAGAAGTTGATTCACTTCTCTTTGTTCGCTCTCATCATATTGGAGTTTATATTAAGTGAACAAATTGTATGCATCCTGGCTCACATGATTACATAGTGAGATTTTCCAGAGATGACAGACTTTGGCAGGATTATGGTTCAATGACTTGCAATTGAATCATATACAATATACATTGGGATGTTGTTGGACACCTAAAAGTGTCAAGATTGGTTAGTGGTTATCCAAAAACCATTAGATACATGGTATCAATTGGTTAGTGGTCATCCAAAACCCCAGATTCAGAGAGCACTTCAGTGATACATTGATAGTAGAGTGGTGATACTACATGTTCACCAATTAGCGGAAGACATCAGATTCTTCTAGCTCAAATGCTTGGCAAAAAGATCAAATTGTCAAGCAATCACAGAATGTTCAGATATTGCAGCTGTTCACTTCCATATCTCAACTCTCTTCCAGTTCATTTCAGATGAACCATTCAACATCTAGATTGGCGATTTTTCAGGCAGTTCTTCATTGAGGCTCAGCACAGGAGTTTCAGTATGAAGACTTGGAATTGATACCAGTTTATGGTTTATTGCTGTATTTTTAATTAGAATTGTGATTGAGGGGGGGATTGCTAGCCTATGGCTTACCTTAACCAATCACTAACTCTAAATTGTCACCTATATTTGTATTATTCATTTAGGATATTAGTAATATATCCTCAAGTGATGACTAATGATTTAGTTAAGATTGCCTAACCTAGTCATCATGCATGATTTTAGGATCTAGAGAAAATCTCTCTATGAGGTGGCATCACCCATTATACTATAAATATGTAACATTGGAGTGAATACAATAAAGTGTTGGCTAGTGAGTCTTTTCCACCATGTTTTTGTTCTTGTCTATATTTTATCAAATGGTATCAGAGCATCTTCGTTTTATCAATTGGTGTCAGAGCTTCTATGTTTTATCACTTTAAACTGAGAGGCTTGATCTTTCGATGGATTTTCTATTGGCGTTGTCTTGTTAATCTCATGCATGCCTTGTTCACAATCATCCGTTAGCCCAAATATGGCCTCCAATTTGGTCCATGCTTCGTCTGGAGTTGAGAGTGATTCAACATGATATTGAATTTCATGAGAAATATACAAGCAAATACATCCTAAGGTCATGTCTTGTCTCTTGGGAAAATTATTTTTTCTAATTGGCGGAATTAGACTCTACTTCTATTGCCATGGTTATTCATTACAAGCCTAGAATGTTGAGCTGATGCACAATCCTTCGCTTCCAATCAAAATAATTGTATGGCGTGAGAAGAATAACTTGTGTTTATTTTGTCTTTCCTTACTATATCTAGTCATGGACCTGGAAAAAAAATGCCTATGCGCATTGATTCTAGCAACCTTTGGGCTTTGATACCATGTGAAAGAAATCAATGTTTCACCTCATAAGATCTAATACCATGTGAAGTTTGGGTGAAAACTCTAAAACCATTCACAGACAACCTAGCTTGAGAAAATCACATAAAACTTGCAAGAGAATTGAGAGAGAGAGAGAGACTAATGAGAAAATCTTTTAATCACAACATTATGAATGAGTAGTACACACACTAATATATAATCCAAGAGAAGCAATGTGCCATCTCATGGAGTACATGTGTCATATGAGTGATCTAAAAGAGATCTGGACACTAACTCATCGTAACAGGAGTCAACTACTAGGTAGTCTCAGTCAACTGTTTAAGAGGAAACAATTTAACTGAGTGACAAGTGTGGAGACCAAGAATAACACATTCATGCAAAAGAAGTGCGCCCTCATGCCCAAAAACCTAGGAAAAACCCTAAAGAGATGGAAATAGATGCATAAGTGGTCTTCCACTAGTCATTTGAGTCTGAACTAAATTCCTAACTGAAGTGGATAATGTGCCCTATTTTATAAGAAGCAACCTATTTTTTAGGAAGTGCCCTATTTTGTAGGGGAATATTCTCACCTGAAACTTAGGGAAAAGGTGAGTGAGTAAGTATGTAATATCTACAACAATTAATTGATATTATGCCTATGTTTGTATGCATATAAGCTAGTTCAATTCTCTAATAAAGTTATATGAATTGACTTTCGCTCCTCGAGTGAAATTAATGGGGTTTTTCAACCTTCACATAATTTCACCAATAAAAGCGAGGCATTTTATAGTTCGAATCAAGATATTAAGAGGAGATTAAAACCGTTTTGACAAAGATTTGTCAAACTTGAACCAAAAAATCCCAAGGGGCTTCACTATTGGCTATCCACACTTTCTCTAGAGTGATGCCAATCAATCGATATCAAGTCCAAGTTTATACAGGTTTAAGCTAGTTGTATTATATAGTAAAGATATACAAATTGATTTTAGTATATTGAATCAAATTATGGGGCTTCTCAACCATCACATAAATGCACCGAGAGAAGTGAGGGACATTCCCCCATTTGGGTGGTAGCGAGGATGACTCATCAATTCTTTGCATGAGTGTGTGTGTGCGTGTTAGTACATGTGTAACAATAAATTAATCTTAACGATGCATTGTGTGTGGTGTATAACTTGTGTAGGGCCAATGGTTAAGAGCACAGGTTTCCTCCTAAGATGCCACACGTTTGAATACATAGGGGGTTAGGGTATGTACACCTCAATATACTAAGCGGTCAAATCATTACACAAAGGAGGTCCCTTTCTCACAAACAAGGGGGTCTCATACATCAATATTTTCTCTCTTGCTAGGCTGTGACCTAAAATGAGTCTGAACTGAAGTCCTAACTGAACTGGATAATGCGCCCTATTTTATAGGAAGCACACTAATTTTTAGGAAGCCCGCTATTTTGTAGGGGAATATCCATAGGAGAATATTCTCAGCTAATACTTGGGAAAAAGGTGAGTGAGTGAGTGTGTAATATCTCCAACACCCCCCCTAAACATTTATATGGTCTAATGAAGAATGGGTCCTGACTACAAGGCCACGTCGCATACCCATTTTACAATGCATCTAAATAAATGAACACTAGAAAAGCGAGGAAAGAGGGAAAACCTCATTGGAAAAACCCTCCTCTCAAAGTATAATGTATAAAAAATGAAGATGAACAATGCATCAAAAAGAAAGGGAGATGGCCCATAATTTGTCCTTCACTCCAGGGATACCTTGCAATTATGCAAGTTTATGTTTGGTGAAGATTTTGTTGAAGATGTAGATATCTGTGCGAATTTGATGAAGTAGGTGCACCAGTGAGATGTTTGCATATAGCCACTTTCTCATATTGCAAGAAGAAGATCCAAATCCCCTTCATTCATGGAGATTTTACCATATGGATTCCCTTCAACCACTGCATAGGATGAAGGGTTGGAAGCTAGAACCATTTAACAATGCATAAGCATTACTAGTTCTATGGTTGTTAGAGCATGTTGATCTCCCTCAAGTTGGAATCTAGTCCTTCTATGATGCGCAGGATTATCCACAAGATAATTGATTGTTTGTAGGATGCAGTATGCCCACTTGGGTATCTAATGATTAGATGCATGCATGGGACATGCGAAAGTCTCTGCATGTGACTCCTGATATGCATGCATAATATCTTTCACATGTGTTTCATAAACATATTTGAAATGGAGCAGACATCATCTCAAATGAATGGAACAAAAAGATGTGCAGCTTTCTGTGTAGAAGTCTCTTTATACTGAGAGGCTTGATCTTTCAATGGATTTTCTGTTGGCATTGTCTTGTTAATCTCATGCATGCCTTGTTCACAATCTTTATTTAGCCCAAATATGACCTCCAATTTGGTCCATGCTTCGTCTGGAGTCGATAGTATTCAACATGAAACCGAATTTCAGGAGAAAAATACAAGCAAATACATCCTAAAGCCATATCTTGTCTCTTGGGAAAATCATTTTTTCTCATTGGCACAATCAAACTCTACTTCTGTTGCCATGGTTATTCAGTAAAATCTTCAAATGTTGAGTTGATTCACAATCCTTGGCTTCCAATAAAAATAATTGTATGGCGTGAGAAGAATATCCTGTGTTTATTCAGTTAGACAACTG